>OVBE01000041.1:0-79071 GCA_900406425.1 Iberis pinnata | reverse complement strand
TAAAAAGTGATAAGAAATGTTATGTACAAATCATGAAATTCAAGTGTTATCAACTCTCATGCTCCTCAACAACATTCTCAGGAAAGCTCTTTTTCTTCCAATGCTCAGGATCAAACTAATCAGTTGTTGAGACAGTTATTGGAAGGTCAAGGGAAGAATGCCATTGAGTTTTCGGTCTTCAAGAAAGACATCACTACTAAGACTGATGATCTACATGCTAATTTTGAAAGTATGGCTTCTGATTTAAAAGTTTGGACAATCAAGTTGCTTAGATAACTTCAAGCTCCAAGCAACCAATGGGTCAACTTCCTAGAAAACTTGAAACAAATCCTAAGGAGTACATCAATTCCATAACACTCAAGAGTGGTAATAGTTATCTCCTAGAGTTCTTATTGAGGACAATAAGAAACAGAATGGGGGGAATGTTATTTCCATAAAAGATGATGAAGATATATGTGAAGAGATTGTGGTTGAGAAACCAAATCAAGAGAAAGTGGTTAGGATCAAGGGAAAAGGGAAAGAAGTAAGTGAAGAATCTACACCAAAAGCACCGGTTTATGAGCCACCTCCTTATGAACCACAGCTTCCACTTCCAGGTCGATTCAAAAAACAACTAATGGAAAAGTATAAAGCTCATTTTTAAGAGCAAATGAAGGAGGTTCAAATCGCCATGCCTCTCATTGATGCCTTATGTTTTTTTCTCATTACAACAAGTTTCTGAAAGATGCAATCAAGAAGAAGCTAAAGATTTTAGAAGGAATGGTTATACTCTCAAAGGAGTGTAGTGCAATCATCAAAAGGGACAATTCTCCAAAGAAACTTGAAGACCCAAGGAGTTTTACTCTCCTTTTTGCTTTAGGGCCATATACTTTTGATAGATGTTTGTGTGATTTTGGTGCTGGTGTTAGCCTAATGCCATATTCTATTGCTAAGAAGCTGGGTTTATTTTCTTTAAAAACTTGCAGGATCTCTTTGGTGCTGGCTGACAAATCTGTAAGGTTCCCAATTGGAATGTTGGAGGATCTCCAAGTAAGAAAATACAAGAAATATGACTATCGATAGCGTCCCAGGATAGTTTTTTTTCTGTAACTGCTATTGTACATAGACACGGGTTTTATCCATAGCGTTTCATTTTATTTTTGACGCTATTTTTTCATTCCGGGAAAACAAAAATACTTAGGCACGTAAATTTGCTTAGTTTCAGCACTTACTATTGCAGATAATACAAAAAATGTTATGGTAACTTTTTCAACATAATCAATTCGATCGACTTAGTTATTTCTCTCTTTCTTCATTATTTTCAGAAGATCTTCAATGTATGTGTTACTTCGGGACATTGTTGATCTCACCGATTCGAAGCTCCATTGTTTAATCGAGAAGGTATCTTCCTCATATTTAGTTAATTTTAGGTCTATGTACATTGATTATGCGGTTCTGAATTACCCATGCATGTTCGATTTAGTTGATTTTGCTATTTTGATTTTGAGGTATCATCTATATACAAACTGTTTGAATTCGTTAAATATGGAATTTAGCTAAATATAACATAACTTTTAGCTAAAATGTTATTTTTATTCTCAATTCTGAAATGACAGTACGTCGACATCTGACTCTGCTAGAGCCCGTCGTAGTAGACGTAACCAAGGCTTAGAGGCTACACCTGCATCAACATGGGGTAAGAATGCAGCAAGAGGAACTAAGAGAAGAAGTAGTATTGAAGAAGAAGAACTTGTTAATTTGGATCAACATGGGGTAAAAAAGGCTAGCAATGATGAGATTCAAACACAGAAAATAAGGAGTTCTAGAAAAAATAAGGAGGTTATCAATCTGTCAAATTCCAATGAGGCAGTTGAACCTGAAGAATTAGATAGAGTGGTACTGGAAGATGTTGAGGGTGAGAATGTAAGACGACTTGAAGATGAGGATAAAGTTAATGAAGATGATGATAGTTTTGCTGATAATGATGATGGTTTTGTTGGGCATGATGAGGGTGAAAAGGTAGTACTTGAAGATGAGATAGAAGTTACTGAGAAAAAAGCTCTTGAGAAAGAAAATGATCAGAGTACTTAACAAAACGAGCATGAAGAAAATGATCAGAGTATTGAACGTAATGACCATGTTAACATGGATCAACATAGGGTTAACAATGAGAGTACTAAAGGAAATCAAACTCCAGTTAATGAAGTGAAGGAAAAAAAAAAAAGAGAAGAGGACCAACAAAGATTCGTACAGTGGCTACAAATCCTAATGAAAGGGTCTCAGTGTCTTTCAATGAGTATGGTGAACATGTTGGACCTGGTTCCGTTACATTGTCATCTTTTCTTGGTCCTCTGGTGAGAGAACATGTTCCAGTTACATTGCATGACTGTAGATAACTTGATCAAGTGTCTAAGGATACCATATGGGAGGAGATCCAGGTATGTTTGACCATTTAAGAAATTTATCTTGATCCAAGCTAAGTGTTCATTATAGCATAATTTGATGCAGGGGAGGTTTGACATGAAATAAGAGTGCCAGAAAGAGGTTCTTATGAAGCAGCTGAGATGTTTGTGGAGGGCTGGGAAGTCAAGGCTGGTGGCACAAGTAAGAAATGCCAAAAGTGTTGATGAGAGAATTGCTTTAAAATCAAGCAACATCCCATCTTCTCAAGTATGGAACTCATGGGTTAGGAGCAAGACCTCTCACATGTTCAAGGTTTTTAATGTTGCTGTAATGGTCATATTGTCTTATTTATATGCCTTTTAGTTTTAATTAAGTAATGTTATTGTAGGAAACAAGTAACAAGTTCAAAGAGCTGAGTAAAAAACAAATACCTCACACATCAAGTCGCAAAGGGATGCTTAGATTAGCTTATGAAATGGTAATTAAAATGAATATTCAGTTCAATCCTATGAAAAAGATTATTCAATATTTAATCTTTTTGTTATAAATATAAAGAAGAGTCCAGATCCAAGAATGATTAGTAGGAGTCAGATTTGGATTGTCAGACACACACATGCGGATGGTAGAGCTGTGAGGCCTGGATTTGCTCACACTGTTGTAAGTAGTTATGATACTTGTTTATACATTGTTACATATATAAATGATCATTATTATATCTTGTGTGTAAAATATTTATATTAGGAACAAATACAGTCACTCGATAGTTTGATAGATTCTACATTCTATGGTAACTTCAAGGAAGATACAGTGAGCAAGGTTTTGGGAAAAGAGAAACATGGAAGAGTGAGAGGCTATGGCAGAGGGATTAGTTCTACTAAGCTATCATTTCTACAAGCAAGAGACTCAAACATTGCTGATTTGCAATGTCATATTGAAAAGTTGAAGGGGATTGTGGATGGATTAATAGGAAATAAGGTAATTATATTTTCATATCATTTTAAATCAGTTTCTTTGTTAATTAAATTAGTGGCCATGTTTCAGACAATCATTGGTGGTACTAAAATGTCCAAGGATGTTTCTGAATAGAAAGAAGGTGTGAGAGTACGAGTGTTGGATTGGACTGACTCGGAAGATGTTGTGATTGGGGAAGGTTCATTTTGCTCTGATGATTCGTACTACAAAGTTGGTAGAATATCAATTGGTCCTTATGCAGCAGCCATTATTGTGACATCTACAATCACACCTGAAGCTACTCTCTGGAGACCTATATCAAAGTCAGTAGCNATTGCATGGCCTGTTGAGAAAGTTATTGTGGACATGGGAACAAGCTTTGAAGACTATATATATATATATATATATATATGTAAGTTTCTCTATCGAATTTTCTTACTATTCAAGTACATAATTATTTCACTTTTACATTGCAGAAACCAGTTTAGATGAGATGCAAAGACGTAAAATCTTTGATTATACCAATGGAGACGATGAGGTTGTTGTTGAAGGTATCATTTTCTCAACAGATGCAATGGAAAGGCTCAACAATATCCCTATAGGTCCAAATGTTGTTAGTGTTAAAGTTGACACGATTTGTAAGGCCAAAACTTTTCTTTAGAGGCCAACTCCTGCCATGGTATTCATCTCTGATGCACTTTGTGAGAAAATTGCATGGCCACTATTAAAGATTGAACTCCTTAACCCAACATCCAATGAAGAAACCCCTAAGAAACCAGATAATCCAAAAACAGTAGTATGTTATTGTTATTCTAGTTATTTAATGACTGATCTTTTACTTGATTCTATTGTTGTTTCAATTGTAGAGTCCACACAACATCATTAGTTCCAAGAGAAGTGCAAGGAGAAGTGTATTATTTTGGATTGCAACAACTCTGGACGCACGGTAGCTGAAGGAAGAGTAGCTTCAACATATCCAAATGAGAAGTGCCACTTCGTACCCATATTGAAATAGTTACATATGCAGAAGTCGTGGATTTGGCTGCAAAGGTATCATGTACATAGATCTCTCGATAAATACTTTCATTCGTCGATTGTAATAGTTATTCTAACTTCTTCTTTTTTTGCGATTTAACATGTAGGACTAGTACCGAGTACTCAGAAGGAGCAACCAATTTCGTAATCTCATCAGCAAGAAGATTGGGTAATCTGACTGAAATGCTTTGCCCATGTAGAGATTGCCAAAATTTATGCCATCAAAAATTAGAAAACATAGTTGATCATCTAGTAATTAGGGGTATGGATACGAAGTATAATAATTCTTCTTGGAGTATTCATGCTGAAGGAAGATGGATGAATGAAAATGGAGAAACAAATGATGATGAACTAGTAGAAGAATATGAGTTCATCAGGAAAAAATTAAAAGAAGCTGAAACTCCATTGTACCAAATGGAGAAACAAATGATGATGAACTGGCCCATCAGCCATCTTAGATGAATATGTTTCTTTTAATTACCTTCTTGCAAGATTTTTAATCTTTTGGTTTCATAGCATCTTATTACATTTTCTGTATTCATTTCAGTTTTACTTTAGAGGACAACCACAAGAAGACTTTTATACAGTTTTTCGCTGAGAAATATAACCGTAAAGTGAAATATCCATCACTACCTGCCATCCAATCAGGGAGCGACTCAAAGCCTGCTTACTTGCCCATGGAAGTATAATACTAATTTAGAAATTTTACTCACGTGAATATTATGTGGTATTATTAAAGATCTTTGCTTATTTTTGTGTTTGTAGGTCTGTCGAATAGCTAATAGGCAGCGATACACCAAAAGGCTCAATGAAAGGCAAATGATTGCGATGCTTAGAGCCACCTGCCAACGGCCTCCATTTATTGTATGAAAAAAAAATATTTCTTTAATTTTGCATCCCTGTTTTCTATTATTAGATTGTCAAGAACAGTGAATTTAACAATATCGAGCTTGTAAGCAGGGATTTTGGGATGAATGTGACTGGTCAGCTAGCTTAAATTCAAGCTAGAGTACTCCCGTCTCCTATGGTGATTTTCTCGCTTTTATCTTTTGATTTAGTTGAAATACGATGTAGGTTTTTTACTCTGGAGAAGATGATTCTTCAAATTGGTATGTGGTAATGAGAGCACCGCTTAGACGTTATCCAAGAAATAGATGATGAAGAAAGTGAAGATGCTGATGATTGGTAGTATATATTAGTAGTAGATTGAAATAGTCTTGGTGATGTTTGATAGGTTTTATGGTTTTTATTGGTTGATTCCTTACATTATGGAAATGCTACTTTTTTGTAAACATGGAAATGTTTTATGGATATAATAAAATTATTTTATTTTTATTTGACAAACAATTCAAAAATATATTATAATTACAAAAGAAATTCAATTGTATAATTATAATAATATTAATTGTCGAGTGCACACCAAAAAAAACAAATATTAATTTTCGGGTAATTTCAACACAATAATAGCACAAATAGTTTGCTATCTTTGTAAAAAAAACTTCTATAGATGTAATCCAATTATAATACAAATCCAATGCTATTGAATATAGAAAACTAAAGCTATTATTAAAAACCTTTAATAACAAATATACAGCGTTGTTATAAAAATAAACAATTGCATCTTCAACAACACTATCATAACTTGCAAAATTATAGCATACACTAAATCCTCTATCTAAAGTGTACGACCTATAATGACAGATGCTGTCAGAGCGTTTAATTAACCGCTATGCTATCCTACGATAGCATTTTTCGACCGCTAAGAAAAGACATATTTCCTGTAGTGAGATTAGGAAACACTGAAGTTCCTACTGATTTCGTAGTCTTGGAGATGGAGCAGGAACAACGAGATCCACTTATCTTTGGAAGATCATTCTTGGTAACTGCAAGAGCCATCATTGATGTTAGGAAGGGGAAGATTGACTTGCACTTGGGCAAGGATCATGTGCAACAATATGACATCAAAGAAATTATGAAGAAGCCAACAATTGATGGCCAAGTTTTCTATGTGGAGACAATGGACGATCTTGAAAATGGATACTTGAGGAACTAGCTGCAGAAGACACTTTGCAGTTAGATTAACGATTAAGCCTAACGAACGAAGAGCTCTTAATGCTGAAGTAGAAGAGATTGGGGAAATGCTTGATTCTCATGAGACCATAGAGGAAGAGATTGAGTTTGAAGAACTACCACGAGTGGAACAACTTTGCATCAATTCTCTTGAATCTGAAGGAGAAGCCAACATAGGTAAGTCTAGCTCTGATAAGGATTGGAGTGAGCTCAAAGCTCCCAATGTAGAACTCAAACATTTTCCTAAAGGTCTCTGATATGTCTTTCTTGGATCTAGCTCCACTTACCCAGTTATAATCAATGATGATTTGAGTGTTGATGAGATTGATGCCTTGACTTGTGAATTGAGAAAGTATAGGAGAGCAATAGAGTATTATTTAGATGACATTAAGGGGATTTCCCAAACTTTTGCATGCATAGAATTCACCTAGAGAATGAGTTTATGTCTTCTATTGAACACCAACGTAGGTTGAACCCAAATCTAAAAGAAGTGGTTAAGAAAGAAATTATGAAAATTTTAGATATCGGTATTATCTACCCAATTTCGGACAGCAATTGGATCTCACCGGTCTATGTACTTCCAAAAAAGGATGGTATAACCGTAGTTAAAAAACGATAAAGACGAACTCATTCCCACCAGAACTATAACCGGACTAGAATGTGGATGGATTACCAGATATTGAACTATGCAACTAGAAAGGATCATTTCCCCTTACCATTCATTGATCAAATGCTTGAACGATTAGCCAATCATCCATACTACTGCTTTTTGGATGGGTATTCCAGATTCTTCCAAATACTCATTCACCCCCAAGATCAGAAAAAAAAACCACCTTCACATGCCCCTATAATACCGAAATCCAGAAGCTCACAGAACTGTAGATAACAGAGGTGATCAACTGTTTCCTACCTGCATAGGTGCTTATCGAAGGATGCCATTTGGGCGATGTAATGCCCCTGCGACCTTTTAATGTTGCATGATGTTGATTTTATCTGATTTGATTGAACATGTGGTTGAAGTTTTCATGGATGGTTTTTCTGTGTATGGCTCTTTGTTTGTTGTGTGTTTGTCCAATTTTTGCAGGGTTCTGAAAATGCGTGAAGAGACTCATCTAATACTTCATTGGGAGACATGTCATTTCATGGTCAGATATGGGATAGTTCTTGGGCATTAAATTTCAGAGAATGGGATTGAGGTTTATAGAGCAAAGATAGATGTCATGACAAGTCTTGCAGCACCAAATTATGTTAAGGGAATCATAATCAGAGAAAATCAACATCATGCAACAACAAGAGTGCCAAGGAAAACCAACTTCATTAAAGGTTGCATTAATGTTGGAGCAGTTCTGGGTCAAAGGAAATACAAGAAGCTCCATGTGATCTACTATGCAAGCAAGACATTAGATGATGCCCAAGTAAAGTATGCCACGACTAAGAAGAAACTGCTTGCCATTGTCTTTGCATTTGAAAAGTTTTGGTCATATTTGGTTGGTTCCAAAGTCGTTGTCTACACCGACCATGCTGCTTTGAGACACCTACTAGCCAAGAAAGACGCCAAACCAAGACTTCTGAGATTGATCTTACTGCGTCAGGAGTTTGATCTCTAGATCAAGGATAAGAAGAGTATTAAGAATGAAGTAGTTGACCACTTATCAAGATTGAGGATTGATGATGCGATTTCGATTGATGATTCATTACATGAGAAGAAATTGATGTCAATATCTCTAGAGATCAATAAATTGAACAAAGCTGAAGATCCAGATTATACTCTTGGAGAAGTTTCCGTTGCGGGGTGGAATGAACCATGGTATGATATTGTCAACTACTTTGTGAGAAAGAGCCACTAGGTTTGGAAGGATATCAAAAGAAGAAGTTCATAAAAGAGATCACAAGGTATTTTTGGGATGAGCCCTATCTTTATACCTTGAATAAAGATGGGCTTTACAGAAGATGTGTTGCTGAAGAAGAAGTTGAAGGGATCCTTCGACATTGCCATGGATCAACATATGGTGGACATTTTTCCACTTTAAAAACAATATCTAAGGTCTTATAAGCAGGATTCTGGTGGCCAACCATGTTCAGAGATGCTCACAACTTCATATTGAAGTGTGATTCATGTCAAAGAACAGGGAACATAGGAAAAAGGAAAGAAATACCACAAAATCCAATCATGGAAGTGGAGATCTTTGAAGTATGGGGCATAGAATTTATGTTGCCATTTCCTTCTTCTTATGGGAATAGCTACATCTTAGTAGCAGTTAACTATGTGTCAAAGTGGGTGGAAGCCATTGCAAGTTCCACCAATGATGCTAAAGTGGTTTTTGAAGATGTTTAAGAGCGTCATATTCCCAAGGTTTGGTGTTCCAAAAGTTTTCATTAGTGATGGGGGATCACATTTTATCAATAGAGTGTTTAAAAGCTTGTTGAAGAAACATGGAGTCAAGCATAAGGTAGCTACACCTTATCACCCTCAAACAAACGGCCAAATGGAAGTATCGAATAACAAAATCAAGGTCATTCTTGAAAAGACGGTTGGAAGAACAAGGAAGGATTGGTCCACCAAGCTGGATGATGCCTTATGGGCATATAGGACCACATTCAAGACTCCACTGGGTACAACTCTATTCAACCTTCTCTATGGCAAAGCTTGTCATCCCGGTTGAATTGGAGTATAAGGCTATATGGGCGGTTAAACTACTGAATTTTAACATTAAGAGTGCCAAGGAAAAGAGGGAGTTTCAATTTGGTGAATTTGATGAGAATATGCTTGAAACCTATGAGAATTCAAAGATCTATAAAGAGATGACAAAAGCCTTTTATGACAAGAAGATCATCAACAAAGAGTTGGAAGTTGGTGATTTGGTTTTTTCTTTTTAACTCAAGGTTGAAACTTTTTCCTGGAAAGTTGAAGTCAAGATGGTCGGGTCCTTTCACGGTTAAGGAGATCCGTCCATATAAAGTCATTGTTCTATTGGGTAAAGATGGGAAGAAATTCACCGTCAATGGCCAAAGCATGAAGCGATATATGGCCAATGAAGTCATCAAGGAAATATATTCAATGTCTCTTTTTGAACCATACAAGGTTGAACGAAAGCAAAGTCAAACTTAGAGACTTTAAACAAGCCCACTTGAGAGGGAGTCTCATGTTATCCTTTTTGTACATATTATTTGATTTACTTTATTTTCATGTTTTCAATAATGTTTTGGGTGTTTTTGACTTTATAACTCCTTTTGGTGTTGATTTGATGCAGGTATGGGCATCCTCAAACGCACAAATTTCAGAAAATGTACCAGGAAAAAAACTCGGAAGGTATATCGAGCAATCTGTATTGGTGAGACTGCCCGAAATAGTTTTAGTGTAGAAGATATCGGCTGATGTTGGCCGATACAACATGGGCGATATGCTGGTATCGAGTGATATGTATCTGTCATCACAGCCCGATACCAGGAAGCAGGGAAATGTACCGATCAGCAAATATCGATACAAGTAAGTCGATAGGTTTTGTATCGGGCAGTTAGTATCGGACTGAAGTGGTCGATACGAGTTATTTAGAAAGTGTATCGGGCACTCTAACCGATACAATCACTTGATACTAGTGCTTGATTCAATTTTTGGTCCAATTTTACAAATTCTTCTCGGTTTTCACCCGGTTTTAGTTGCGAATTTAAGAGATTTTAATATCTCCTTCCCCATTTCTATCGATACTCATCCCTTTTCTCCAAAATCTTTCAAAATTTTTGATTCTCTTACTATTTCAACTCAAATTCCTTGGTTTTTCTTGCTTTCATTTCAATTTTTCCCAGCATCTAAGAGTAATCCCTGCTCTTTTCCTTTCATTCAAGCAAAGGTATGATTCCCAAATCCTAATTTTCGCACACACTATTCGTCTAAGGGAGAAATTCATTTTTTTCTCAAGTTTCATGAATGATTAAGTCTCCTTAGTCTTAGGAAATCAATGGGTAATGGTTGTAAATAAGTTTACCTTGTAAAGAAGTTTAACATATGGATTGATTGAATGAGTATTTGACTGAGATTTCAATTGAGAATGATGTAGATGTTTACCTTGAGTATCATTTTGGTTCATTGGGTAAGTTGAGCCTTTTATGCTTAATTGTGCACGGTTTAGAAAAGAGAATGATATTTTTGATTTGAATGATATGGAACATATGTAAATAATTTCTCTTCTTGATCATTTTGTAGACTCTACAATGCCACCAAATACTTACACTAGAAAGGAAAAGGGAAAGAAGATTGCAAAGACATTTACAAAACCCGACAAATCCGTACTGCCAATGATGGGGAGTGTAGGCGGACCGGTGATTATAGAACCAAATGAATCCTCAACATTGGATGAGGGTCGAACATTCCCGAATGCATCATATTCGGAAGACTCGTCTTATGACGAAGAAGAGCCTGAACAATATGAATCGGGAAGTGACTCTGAGGAAGAAGAGGATCTCCTGGAATTCGGTCCACCAGTTAACAAGGGTAAATCAAAAGGGAAAGATGCATCAGATGAACCGTCTATCAAGGAAATTTATGACCGATTTATTATGATAAAGTTTATGCCTTCATACTTTCCCAATCCTGATGCATTGACTACATTGGGTATTCTGGATGATGTGTGGTCGATTCTGTGAGAAATGGGTATTGAGAGGATGTTGAAGATGCAACATGAGGTCAATCAACGTCAGACATGCCTATTACTAGCCTCAGTAGAGGTAGTTTGGTGAAGATAGATGATCAAATTTATGGGTTGGAGGCAGCAGTACCATGGCGTTCCATTCACTACTCTCGAAAGGATTTATGGGTTCTCGGCTACGGGTAAATGGACATTCATTAAGGTCCAAGAGGAAACCAATCTTTTCTGGCGGTCACTTGGACCAAAGCACTTCTTCGCTGGAAGAATGAAGAGCGCAGATATTCATCATCCTGTTGTTCGGTACGTACACAAGATCCTCTCCAACTTGAAATATGCAAGGAAGGAAGCTGGTGCTATTCTTGACAGCGAGTTTCAATTTCTCAAGTCCGGGATAGCTTATCTAATGGAGAAGCATTATCGGGAAGAGAACTTCTTCTCAAATTTGGAAGAAGATCGATTGAGTGCTTTGAAGCTCTTCCTTGATCATTTGCTGAGCATACAAGCCTGGACATGTAAATGCAATAAGAAACCCCAAGTTACTATAGGCGGCTGGATTACTCCAATTTTTAAACAATATAAGGTGAAGTGTGATCATAGGAGTGTGAAACCAAAGTTGTTGGATCTTGTATATCTATATCGCCTTGGCTTTCTTTCTGGGAAGCATGAAGGCAAGTTCGCTTACAAGTTCTACCCAAGGCACGGGGAAGTGAGAACCGTGATGTTACCAAACATGTAGATTACACGTTTAGATAGGAACAACATCAGGTTCCAACCAAGATTGCGAGATTGATATGACTCGGCTTCTAGGATACCTCTTGAGCCGATTACTGTTACGCGGAAGAGAACCACTATATCACATGCGCTATTACACTCCACTCCAATGCATCGCCCTACTCACCATTTTGAAGAACGACCAATCTATGGTCACATGCGCTATTACACTCCACTCCCTAACTACCCACTTCAACCAGGACCGTTAATGGGACATTTACATGTGTTTAAGGCGTGCAGAGCTTAATCGGAATCAAAACGGTGAAGAAAGGATTAAAAAAGGAACAAAAAAGGTATTAGGCGAAAGTATCGGCCAAAGTGTACCAGGAAAGCTGGCCAATACACATCCTGAAGAAACAATATCGACCAGCATGGACCGATACATTTGGATTGATATGCTGGTATCGACCAACATGTATCAGCCAAACCAGATCGATACGGCTCATACTGAAGAAGTTCCGAGGGTGAATGACCGATACACATGGCCAAATATGCTGATATCGTCCAGTGTGTAGAGGTTGGAAGCAACCGATATGTAATGTGAAGAATTGATATCGACCACACAGTATCGGCCTTTCTGGCCGATATCGATGCCAAAAAGTCAAAAATAAGACATTGACCTAAGCTTTTACTCAATTGTTTAATGGGTTAACCCAACGTTATTAGGAAGACTATATAAGGTTTTCTAAACCTAATCTTATCTTTTAAGCTTTATTTTCTCTAAGAAAAATTTGTAATCCTTTGAATCTTATGATTATTTGATTTTGAATTTTAACCTTGATTGCTTCTTTTCTTCTCAAATCTATTTCTAATCATGTTTCAACACATCTCTAGCATTAGTTGTGTTTTCTCAATGATTAGTGAGTAGTTCCTCTTGAGAAAATAGGTTAGGTAGATTAGGTAGATTAGGGTGATTAGGAGATATAATGTGATTTTTAGGGCTTAAATAGTTTAGATCTTCACTCAATAGGTGTTATTAAGGCTAGATTTGATTTGATCCTCAAGTTTAGATCATAGGGAAAATTGTGCCCGAAAGGTGTTCAATGAAATTCTCCAACCAACTATTGTTTGCTAAATAAGATCTAGCCAAGAGATTGTGTTAGTGGTTTAAGATGGATTAGGACTTAATGTTTCATAATTTTGTGATTATCCAAAAGATTTTTTTTTAATTGCATGATTAGGAAAATGATTAGTGCCATGAGAGTGGATTAGTTTAATTAGAGAAATCTTAGGCCAAAGATTAGCATTGAATGATAGTATAGGACATCATAGGAAGCCGATCAATCACACGATCAATAACTTTTGCCCATTTTCTTAGCTTTTTATTGTTATTTCCAAGTTTAATCTTTTGGTTGACTTTGTTTAATCTTGTTGACTTTGCTTTCTTTGACTTTTGGTGGACTTTTTAGTTTATTGCATGATTAATGTTTCAAAACCAATCAAATCTTAAGAGTTTAGACTAAATATGATTCCATAGAACTAGTGTGTTAACATATCCTGGATTAGATTGATCCTTAAGTGCTATAACAATATAAGTAGCCTTAAGATATTTGCTTAGACTTATAATTGGCAAAATCTTGTTTATCAATCATATTCATGTATGCATATAAGTGTTCTCACCTTTAGCATTCTACTAAAGCTCATCTTCTTTTCGAGTGATCTTTTTTTTTTTAGTGGAAAACCTGCATAATAAAGGGATCATTTTTTCTCTCTTAACCAGTCCCTTAGCTAAATGATTTCATTGAATTTGAATAGCCTGATTCATGGTTTCCATTTAATGAATGTTAAAGAGATTAATGGATATGAATGTTTATATATATATATATACCTAATTGCAAAAAGGTGTCGAACTGCCAGGGTGTTCCTCAACTTCTGACAATTCCAATGTATAATCTTCATGGGTTTGAGGGTGGTTTATGGGATTCCACTCTCCCCTTTGAAACAAGCTTATGATCAATCTTAGTCTACTAGATGATGCAACATCTTCAAGTAGTAACTGATCTCCCTTTCTTTTCCCGCTCCATTTACTAATTATCTTTTGACGTCTGCTCATGACTTCCATATTGGGAAAAATTTGTACTTGTTCAGAATCAGCAGGTGCAGCTTGATTGGGAAGTTGAGGTAGTGATTCATTAAGCGGTGGTTCCAGAGGTATGTAAGCTGGGACCTGGTAGCATTCAATATTTTCATGGGTAAGAGCTCCACAATTGAAACATAACTTACGCAATCTTTCAAATTGGAATCTGATCAAAGCGAGAGGGCCAACTTGAAATTGAATATATCGGGTGAAGATAGGTTGAGTATTGACATTAATCTTAAGGCGGACCAAGCTTCTGTTGGCTTACCATTAGTAGGTTCTTGAATTCTGACATCATTCACTTCACCAATTAATTGCCCGAGCTCACGAAGCATTCCATCATCAAGAGAGTCATGTGGGATATTGAGAATCTGAACCCAGAAGAATAGGGATTGAAGATAGTCTGGAAAGCTTCTACGAGTCCACATGTCTTCCGAAACCATCTAGTCCTTAAAGCATCATAGACCAGATTCCAACACCATGTACCGTTCGATCATCTAAGACACGAGATGTAAGCCTGCCTTCCATTTTCCAAGCTCGGGGAAGAGTCTGTTTCATTGCATGAACATTCTGGTGAGTCAAATGAAGAGTACGAACCACAAGATTGAGCTTATTCATCTCCTCTCAGTGATTTTGTCGATCAATTGGCGGATGGAAGGGAATCCGATCAAATCCTAGAGACAATTGCTGCATGTTTTCCAGATGTCTTCGAGAAAGTAGCTGAATTAGCTGGAATCAATTATCTGAGAAGCAAAAAAAAAAAAACAACGAAGCAATCAATCGAGGAAACGACAACGGAATTGTTGATCAATAAGTAGGAAAAAAAAATAGAGCAACCAAGTAGAACATGCAAGAAGTGAAAAGCTGGAGATTCGAACTAGACGGAGAATAATCGTACTTCGAGGAAAAAGAGATCGCAGTCGGCGAAGAGTCCAATGGTACCAATGGACTTTTGTATAGATGAAGTTGTGAGGAACAAAATTCAAAGAAATTAATCCAAATATTTCAACAAAAAGAAAGAAAAAAATTTGTAAACGTATATTTTAGACTAAAAACAAAATATACAAATAACAACAACAATAGAATACAAGAATTGATACATATGCTAACAGTAACAATTTTAAACATAACATGTATCTTGATTGGAGTTATACACATAAAAATGTTGACTCACCCCAACATGGGACGGTTATAACAACTCCCCACTTTCTCCCACATAACGCCATTTGTTGTTTCGTGGATAGTTCTTGGATAAAGGATTACTCAATCAATGGGCTAGGTTAGATACTGAAGGACACTTCAAGGAATTACCATTATCATGGGTTCTCGAAGTGTTTTTCAGGGTCTTTCCCCACTTCACGTGGAACTTCTAAGCATGTTTTGGATTATTCAGAATTTGCTAAAGATGAACTGTGTCAATGTAGTATTTTTTTATACGGATTCAAAAGAACTCATCTCTACTCTCTAAAATCCTTCGGACTGGTCGGCCTTCGCTTCAAAACTACATGACGTGAATAATTACAGAAGACGATTCCCGTAGGTTAAATTCCTCCACTGCCCATCTAGTTTACTTGGTTATGTTTCTGGTGATAAAAAAAAAAAACATAACATATGTCTCAAACACAATACGAAAATACTGCATTTTGCGATGACTAAGCGGGGTTGAAATAATTGTAATAACAATCAAAAGCATCATCACCATCAGTGTTTGATATTATGCTAAGAATATAATTTTACATGGTCAAATAATTGCAGACATCAATAAATAAAAACCAAAATTAATCTGACTTCTTATTCCCATTCGATTGTTGAAGGAGGCTTTGATGTAATATCTTGAACCACACGGTTTACTCCTTGAACGCTGTTACATATTTTTCGGGAAACATCATCCAGAAACTTGTGCTCAAAATTGAACCTACACAAAAATATTTAACATCACCAATCTATCTCAGTACAATGTCACAATATACAGATTGCTTTTGCACCACAAGAGATTGAAAGATTGAATACACATACATACTTGTTATCCCTAAGAATCTAAATACAAGACTAAAGTTCTCAAATACTCAGATCCGTTAGTGCATTGGTATTAAGAGATGTAAGAAGCTTACCAATCTGCAGTCATTCCATCTTGGCTTGTAACTGCACGAAGAGCAACGACATGAGAATGTGTTCTCTTGTCACCTTGAACTCCGACTGATCTGACAGGCAAGAACACTGCAAAAGCTTGCCATATGGAATCATAGAGACCCGCATCTCTGATTGACTGGATGAATATCTCATCAACCTGATAAACCACAAATAAGAAACCCAAAAAACATGAGTTTGATGAATGGGCAGGTGCCAAAATGTTAGCTTAAAGTTTTAGATGAACTTGCGTGACGAAGAACTTCAAGGGCGTTTCCTTGTGTAACATCACCCAAGACTCTAACTGCAAGTCCTGGACCAGGGAATGGGTGACGTTTTAGGAATCCTACGGGAACATTCAAGATTCTTCCGAGCTCGCGAACCTTTATTGCACAAAATCACCAGAGAAGGATCAAACCAAACACTCACAATAGCAGAGAAGAAAGTTAGTCAAAGACAATAGTAATATACCTCATCTTTGAAGAGAAGTTTAAGTGGTTCGATGAGCTTCAATTTCATGTCTTTAGGAAGTCCTCCAACGTTATGATGACTTTTTATAGTGTGAGAATGAGTCCTATCAGTACCTGGGGGAGGGCATGACTCAATCACATCAGGGTACAGAGTCCCTTGAACTAGAAAAGCTGGTTTCTTCCCATGTTTTTTCTCTAATTCTTGGGCAAATTGATCAAAAATGTTGATGAACTCCTTTCCGATTATCTTCCTCTTTGTCTCGGGATCCACAACACCTTTGAGCTGACTCAAAAACTGATCGGATGCATCTACACAAGTAACAGGTAGATGCAAGTCTCTCTCAAAAGTATCCATCACACGTTCTTGCTCCTTATACCTACAAGACGGACCATTCTCACTTAAGAAGAAAAAACCACTTTGAAGGTGCATAGAACAATGACAAATCGAATCTTCTCTGACCTTAATAGGCCATTATCAACAAAGATGCAGTGAAGCCTATCTCCAATTGCCTTGTGAACAAGAGTTGCAGCAACAGTAGAGTCCACACCTCCTGATAAGGCGCAAATGACATGTTCATCAGATGCAACAGTTTTGTTAATCACTTTGATCTCTTCTTCCATCAGATCCTCCATTTTCCAGTCTGCAGATACTTTACACACATTAAAGAGGAAGTGTCTAAGTGTCTCCATTCCTTTTGGTGAATGTGTCACCTACAAAATCCAACAAAAAGCCATTAACCAGCAAGTCACACATCAGATTCATTAAGATAAGAATATCTAACATCCCAAAGATCCAGACTTTATCATCCATAAACCTTAAATCCACTAAAACCTAATCCAAAATATGATACTCTACAAGATTTTTCGGGTTTATAATACCTCAGGATGATACTGCAATCCATAAATCCCCTTATCTCGATTCTCCAAAGCAGCAACAGCTCCTTGCGCGCTCTGTGCCACAACTTCAAACCCTTGAGGAAGCTTAACAGCTTCATCTCCATGACTCATCCAAACCATTTGCTTATCACCAGCACTCTCCGACCCAAAAATATCAGATTTACCTTTCACTTCAATCTCCATCTTCCCATACTCTTTACTCTCTCCTTCCACCACAACACCTCCAAGCTTCTGCACAATCAGCTGCAAACCATAGCAAATACCCAAAACCTGAACACCGTTCGACACAGCCCATTCGATAAACCCGTCTGGGAAACTCGGCGCGTCGAGCGCGTGGACGGAGTGTGGCCCACCGGAGAGGATAACGACTCGTGGGTTGTGGCTAGTGATTGATTTGAGCGATGAGGTTCCACTGATTACAAGAGAGAAGACGTTGAGAGATCGAATTCTGCGAGTGATGAGATGTGTGTATTGTGAGCCAAAATCAAGAATCAGAACCGTATCAGGCTTCATCGTTGGCGTCTCCATAGCTCTGATATTGTCCAAGAGAGAAGGAGGCTAGGGTTTTAGGAGAAAATTTACCGGGAAGCGTAGGGTTATAAAAACACAGCAGAAACAACTAGGGTTTTGTCCGAATCACAGAAAACGAGGAAGACGATCTTTTGTCATTAATTATGGGAAAATAGCAAAAAAGTTCGAATCTTTTTGCCCACAATTCCCGGCTGCTGAAAAACCCTAAATTCTAATTTCGAATACAAAAAAAAACAACTGGTCAAAGTCAAAACCTTTTCAACGAGTCAGAAGCTCTTTTACTAAACAATAACAATTAATTTTAATTTTAATTTTTTTAGTTTCTGAAATCTAATTGATTCTCACAAACTACAGTTAGAGCAAAATTTGTACAGACTCTGTTGTTGATTAGTTCCGAAGATATTCATATTCTCCTATGCATTGTTCTTAGCTCATGAGAGAACTCAAGCACCAATTGTAGCATAATCTTTTCCACAACATCAGACACAACACCTTCAGATTCACCACCGACTTCCAACCAAAGACATGGCTTTGTCAAATCACTCTCAATGATCTGATCCAATGTTCTTGGACGAGAGTCACAACAGAGTAAACTCCAGTCAAAACGTTTCATCGTCTTGTGAATCAGATCGTCTTCTCTAATGGACGTTGATAGATTGACAACTCTCGAGCTCTTTGATGGCGTGAAAGGCCAATACTTGATATCTTGATTGTATACCTCTCGTAGAATCTCGTCGGTGTAATCAAGAACAAGAAGAAGAAGCGGATTTTTTTTGTGACTTCCATGTGAGAATTCGTCTAGTAGCGATGTTTCTTTGCTGCATCTCACCATCAAATTAGTCCAATTCAACCTTGAAGCCACAAGAACTTTCTTCACAAACGCATGAACAGAGCCATTATCGACAAGATCAAAGTTTGGATCATCAACGGATAATCCATTATGCTCTTCTGCAAGAACGTAACACTACCTTGTCAGGTAAATCAAACAGACAAGTATGGAAATGATGCATTGATCAGAGGGCTATTACCAAGTTTCACATTTGTGGGGCTAACTGTTTCGTCTTCCAAATGAATCCTCTCTAGAACAGAGACCGGACTCGGTTGATCAATGTTGATCTCACGTCTTTCTAGACTCGAATTCGACTCCTGCAACGGTTTAAAGAATATATTTAACAACAAATCTATGTAGAATTATCTACTTTTTCTCTCAGAACTTACCCCTAATGAGCTCTCGATATACCTATCTTCCTCATGAGTTCTCAGATTTGTGTATTCAGCAGAACCTGTACTATTTAGATAAGAGTTGTGCGGTTTCAGGTCAAAAACTTCATTGTTGTCTACGGACCACAATTTGAAGCTCTCTCTTCTCTTTTCCAACTTCTGTCTTCTCTCTTTGAGTTTTGTCTGCAAGCTATTCAAAGCATTAGGAACTTCATAAACCGGGGAAGAGTCTGATCTCTCCTGTTCCCTTTCCACCATTTGTCTCCTTGGCATAACATCATTCTCAATGCTTAGCTTGAAGACATCAGATTCAACCCGTTTCTTGCGCCTAAATACTGGTGACTCAGGGCTTCTATGGCCAACCGTACTGGTAGAGACATCAGCTTTACTGCTACTTTCGGGTATAATGTCTTTGTTAGATCCAACAACAAGCTTCAACTTCTTGGCTACATGTTTGAATCTGAAGTTCACTTTATAATCAACAGAGCTTGATAAACTAGGCTTCAGAAGAACAATATTATCCAACTCATCAGCCATTGAAAGAGATTTATTAACCAGAGATCTCTTCAAGTCTTGGTCTTTATTTGCCAAGAAAGAATTAGGATCTTGTAAGAGTGTAATGAACAATTCTTTGTTAGAGCTTAGAATATCCAATGCTTCCATGAACTGCTTAGATCGGTCTTTCTCCTTGTCCTCTGCCTTTGAACAAATCAATCTTTCAGCAGCTTCATTCACACCAACTTGAACTTGAAGATTCCTCTGATCCATTTGCTTATGTTTATCATTTTTCTTCTCAATTTCACTCAATTCCTCCAATGGATTCTTGATCCTCTTTATCTCTTTCTCTAGTAATCTCTGAACAGGTTTTGATTCATAGTTGTCATCTTCTGTTTCAGAACTTAAAGATCTTCTCCTTGTTTTAGGCTTACATGACATCTTCTCTTCCACAATTTTAGAGTCATTACACTGACATTTCTCATGAAGCTTATTGAGCAGATCAAGCTGGCTTCTAGTATAAACATTACCTGCAAAAAAAAGAAGAAGAATCAAATTAACACTAAGATGATGAAATGATCCATTCAAGAAACACTGTTGTTAAACACTAACCAGCAGAATCTCTGATAAATTTCTTATCTGAACTCAGACTACTCTTTTTACTGGATTTGACATGTCTGAAATCGAAGAAGTTAATCAGTTTCCAACCACAACCGGACTTATAACTCTCATAGAGAAGAGGGCTTTTAGGGAAAATAGCGGTTCCAGGACTCTTGCAGCTTCTTGATGATCTCTTCTTCTCCATTGATCATCAAACCATTCACACACTCTGTCTTCACCTGAAAAATACCAATAATTAAAAAAGATATAAACAACAAAAAGCAGAAAAATTCTGCTAACTGTGTCCTAAAAATGCTTCTTCATGATACAAAACTGTCAATTTTACTTCTTGGGCCGTACCCTAAACCCTAACACTGAGATTTTCTATAAAAACTCTTTTTCATGAAAGAGTAAAGAAAAGTATTCTTTCACCTAAAAATGTAAGCTTTTTCATGTAGATGAGAGAATTGCTCACCTGAGCTTTTACCTTGAAATGGGTCAGAGTTTATGGAGGAAATCAAGCACTGAGCTTTGTGATGGAGTGATAAACTTTTGAAATTAAAAACCCAAAGTTTTGCTTCTAAAGACAAAATCAAGATAAAAGTGCACAATAAACATGATTGAGGATGGGTTTTTGAAGATCTTTAGAGAAAACCAAAAGGGACCCTTGTCTCTTTATCTACCCACGTCAACAAAAATTAAAAGATTTTAGTTTGTGTTTCAAATTGGGGTTTGTATTCAAGAAAATTTTGAGGACAATAAATGACGCTTACTGTATATTCGTGAAGATGGGTCCTCTCACCATTAAAGAGGCTTTTATGGAGAAGGAGAAGGAAGATATATTGCAAAATTTAAGGAAATGATTTGAAGAGAAAGGAAAATATTCAAAAGCTTTTCTTAAAATTCAGACCTTTTTTATTTTGGCAGGCAATCAGACACTTTATAGTGGAATTCTTTTGTTTCTTATAATAATTTAAAATATTTAAGTTTTAGAATTTTGTGTTTTGCAAAATAAATTAAAAAAAAATGTGAAAGAAGGAGAGGGACGTGAGAACGAATGAGACACTGGAAATTTGCAGATCATTTCACATATAAGACAATACTTTCAATTTAAGCTTTTATTTCTGTCATCTTCTTATCTACAAATATATATATATATATATATATGTTTATGTATATTTATATATGTGAATGGTATATTTTTAATTAAATTTTGTATTCTCCCATTTCACTTATAAAGATATCTTTTATTTTGTAATAACTATTTGTGCATATTGTTTATAACTTTATAAGTGGTTGATTTGTTTTGAATACAAAGTAAATGATGTTTTTATTTAGAAAAAATAAAACTAAAAATAAGTTTATATAGAGATATTTATTTACGCTGAAAAAATTGTTACCATAGATTAGAGGAATATGTTATCCGCATCTACAAACTATGGTGGTAACAATGAACTAATAAATTAAAAAGTCTATTACTAGACTTTGTTGCTCGAACAAGTGCATATTTTCTTTTGTTGAATTAATGTTATCGATAAATGATGAGAAAATTGAATATTGTTGCTTGCACCACCGGAGGCTTCATCAACTTTGTAGCGAAAGCTGATAAGATATATTATTTGTGTCAACTCATGTAATCAAGGCTCTTATGAAAAACGAAAGAAGTGAGAATTTTAAACGCATAATTTATATAAATTTTAAGAATATCAAAAAATATAATTTATAGTTTCTATGAGAATTTTTTGGGATAGGTTTAATTTTTATCTCCTGTTAAAAGATATCACTTTTGTCATTAGTTTTAAATATCAAATATTTTATGACCGAAATCATGTAATATTAATCTATTTTAAAAATACATTCGAGAACATTAGACGAGAATATCATCTACCTTCCACAATGGATTTTATTCTTACATTATTCTAAATTTATTTATCATTGTCAATAAAAATACACTTTTTTGCCCAATTTTTTATATCAAAAATATAACCGTTGGTATCAAATACCAATATGCTTTTAGTAATTATTATTAATATGTAGTATATTATACTACTAATATAGTCCTTCTTGCCATCTACCAACTAGTTTGGAGTACACGAATGAATACAATTAGTCGTAAAAGTTTTATATTTTTGCATCTACGCACATTTAATGTGTGTACATATATATAGTATCAACATATTAATTGTGTTTATATATATTTCAATATAACATAGTAGCCGATCCCAATACGGCATGTTGTGAAACTGTAAATTTTGGCAAACTTATTTGTTTTGAATCAGTCATGTGAGTGAATGCGTAAATTAATTAATCCAAGATCTTAGAAGACAACAAAATAAAAATTAATCCAAGATCTATACTTTTTAAAAGGTTTTAACTTTTTTAAGCTATGACACGTGATTGTTGTAGTTGAGATGGTGACAGTGATCGTTTAAACTCTGGTAAAATCTCACTTTTAATATTGAAAGTCAAATTTATTGATATTTTAAAATTTAGTGATCATTCACTAGTATTTTAATTCCTTAAACTAAAATATTTTATAAACTTTGTAGGCCATCTTCAAAAGCAATATATCAAATTTAAGATGTCATGGATTTCAAATTTGAGGTATTATGTATTTTTCTCTAAAAGCAATACTTTAAATTTGAAGTATCAAAAATGTGTATTTTACAATATTTTCTGTATATTTATTCACTATTACATAAAATCTTACAACTTCTAAATAAATATAAAATATTCATCATTTAATTATTAAATACAATATTTATTAATAAGACATTACATAATTATTAGAAAACATAGCAATAACATCTTAAATAAAATTCAAATATCATACTATTAATTAACATTATTACCATAATGCTCTCATATATGTTCGACAAATGCATTTCAAAGTGATAGATGACTTTTTTTATTCTTTCTCTATAAATGGCGAGATAGAAATTGTTGAAATCGAGTATTTTCGTTTATTGTCATTTCTACAGTTGGCTCGGGATCTAATCTTGCATCTTGTATGAGTGCATTGATATCATGTTCATCATCGATTATCATATTATGCATTATAATGCAAGCTGTCATTATATTATATAACACTTCTTTCTTCCAGTAATGTGACGATCCTGCTATAATTACAAACTTGGATTGTAGAACTCCAAAGACACGTTCAACATCTTTTTCGCATGCTTCTTGTCTTGCTGCAAACAATTTTTTCTTTGAAACTTGTGGTTCACATATAGTTTAAACAATAGTTGACCATTTCGGATAAATGTCATCGGCTAAATAATAACTCATGGTATACTCTTTTGTATTAAATTTTCCTTATACTTTTTATTTTGTCAAATAAATTTTAGTAGTAAGTGATATTTCTTCTATTTTAATACTATAATTTTATTTTATATGTTTATAAACATAATATGTAATATTTGATATACATTTAAAGTAAAACATAAAATATATTAGCACTGAAATAATTTAAATAAAACTTAAAATTATTATTTAAAAATAATAAACAAATATAAGGACTAAAAGCGCAAAAAAATTGATACTTCAAATTTGAAGTATCCTTTGGAATAAAGGATACCTCAAATTTGAGGTTTTGAAGTATCTTTTGGAGTTAGAATTTATAAAACTGTACAAAAAATACAATAAAAAATATTTGCGCCTCCAATTACTTTAACCGAACAGTAAACAAAATAAAATTATTATTTTTGTCACTATTTTAAGTAAAAAATAAAATATTTTATATAAGTATGGGAAAATGATTAAAAATACAAACTACTAAAATTATATTTATTTTTAATATAGAATTTTAAAATATAAGTAAAACGTTTTAATAATATTTTTTCCAAAACACCCTACTTAAAACATTTTTAAATAGTTAGTGAATTAACAATAAACATAAAAATTATTAGAAAACTTCATAAAACATTTTAAAAATTAATAATTTTAGAATATATTTAAAAACTATAAAAAAATTAGTAAAAAATAAGTTTTATTATTGATTAATTTGGGTGATTTGGACTAATATGTTAAGCATATATATATATAGTTCACCGAGCAATTTGAGTTTTAAGGACTGATATCTATAATATAAAAGTTATTGACATTTGTTGTAAAAGATATAATATTATATAATAACTAGATTAGGTCCCGCGTGATACGCGAGTATAAGTAAATTATTTGGATTTAAATATGATAAACCGTATTATTATATATTGTAATCGACGTTAAAATCAAAGTTTAGTTATTATTAGTTATTTTGATTTCTAGTTTCTTTTTACAAAGTCGTTAAAACTAATATCAACATATGTTGCATTTTTTAAGTTTAAACAAAAATAAAAGTGTACATATATTTTTTTCTCTTCAAGTTTATACTATTAATCTTTTATATGTTATATATTTTTGTTATTTTAATCTTATAATTTGTGTTAAATTATAAAATTAATATTTTTGTTATTATTTATGTAGTTTCCATTTAAAAGAACAATACATATTTCCTTTTTTGTTATTCTATTATTTTTAAAAAATAATAAACTAATAATAAGAAAGTTTCCATTAGTTTAAATACTACGTTGACACATGTCATAATCTTAATTAATAATGACACGTGTCACGATCTTATTAATTATAATTTTGTTTACGTGTCTCACTCACGTTAAACGCGTTCTGGTTTATATAATAAGATCTGGTATATCAAAATATAGGTCCAATTACAACTTAAGCATATATATATAGTTCACCGAGCAATTTGAGTTTTAAGGACTGATATCTATAGTATAAAAGTTATTGACATTTTTTGTAAAAGATTTAATATTATATAATAATCCGGTATAACAAAATATAGGTCCAATTACAACTTTTGGTATAAGTAAAAACAACAAAATAGACCCAAAAATTACTATAATCCGGAAGAGTTTACTAAAACTCAACATAGGTTCGGACCTGGTATTAGAATCTAAGAAATCCTAGCAACATGCTAGAGAATCTAGCAAGTGCAACCACCGCTTGCACTACGAATACAGCCGACCCGAAGCTCTAATAGCCTGATGACGGCTTCAAAACAGCGATGATTCAAGTCTCAGTCGCCGTAAAAACGGCGAGGAGGAGTATGAAGACTGAACTTTAAACGCCTCAATTTTTAATTTAAAATTGGAAATGTCAATAACTGGTTTTGCTATTCTTCCAAGTTGGCTTAGCTCGGACTTATGTCCGCTAAAGTTATTGACATTTCCAATTTTAAATCGAATTCATTAGACTTCAGACATATCACCTAAATTAATCAACAGTAAAATAATAGACTAATTAGTAGTATGTTTGACGTTAAAGAGTTTGCTAACCAGTTAGTAAGCTTTAGCCTTTAGTTAAACCACCGTGTGTCCGTCCACGTTGTACATTTACATTGGATTAGTGAGAATATTATCAATTCAATATTTCACACTCTTGTTGCTTTATCTTTAATACAAGCTTTTAAGACGATGAATCTAGCAGGTGCAGGTATTTTAATCCAAAAACAATCACATTTAATATTTTTGTTGTCAACAATCATTATTTTGTTTACATATATCAATATATTGTTAATATTATTACTTTAAATTAATTATATCAATCGATTTCTTTGTCAAGAGATCGGAATATTTAATATATCATTCTCGCATATACAATGGTGAGATATGTTTTCTTATTTGTGCATTAATTCTGTTTATATCCTATCCTATTTATTATTGTTCCCTTTGGGCTGAGAACTAAAGCCAGAGTCCTCTCCCAAGTCCCAACAAGCACTAGCTAGCCAATTTGTTAACTAACCAATTTAAGTATTTAACTCTTCATTCGATAGGTGTTTAACCGGTCCTCGCACTATGTTTTTTTTAGATTCAGTCAATTTAATAAAAGGATCAGAGGACATGTAACTGAATATTATTTAAATGTTTAAAATACTAAAGGTTGAACAGACGAGGCTATTTTTCTATAGTTTTTGATACTAACTCTTTTCTACTTCGGCAATGAGTGCATGCTGACAAGAATACTGCTTCTTCGTATCTTTTATAGATGAGGTATCGTTTCGTGTGTTTGCAACTTTTTGTCTACTTTTTGTCCGTTTGTCCGACCCTCCTCCTCCAGTTCATCTGACATCCTATTTATACTACTACTCTTCTGACCTGGGCCCGTCACGTCATGAACAGTGACGAGGTCCACGTGTCTTTCACCGGGTCGGACCCTGCCCGTCGAGCTTGGGTCATTCACTTGGGCCCCCGGAGATTCTTGTTGGGCCTCAATGGGTGTCAGACTTTGGCCCAACAGTTACTCCCCCTAAGTCGACTAAATATTTATCGACTGGAACTGCGTGGCCGAGGTTTCGTTATCTTGACTAAGACTCGACGAGGTGAAAGACACTGGCAAATCGACAAGATAGGACCTCGCTGTGGCTAATCGAAACGAAGCATTTTTTGATCGACCAATTAAGTGAGCCTCTATCGCGACTAACGGACGAGAGGATTATTGTGTTTGATTCGTCGGGGTCTCTATTGCGTGTAATCATTGAACTAAATTTGTTTGATCATCGAGGTGAGAATTCATCAAATCAGTCGCCAAGGTTAAAATAATCTTGATCAATCGACGAGGTGAGAACTTGTCATAATCAATCGTCGAGGTTGGAATAACCTTGATCAATCAACGAGGTGAAAAAGTTTACTTTCACAGGTTACGAAGCGTTTCCTCCTTTGAAATAAGCGACCCTTCATGTTCCACGTCAGCCCTTATAAGGGTCCCCCTCCTTTTATGCATCCATCTTTCTCCTGCGCCTACAGATATTATCCCTCTCCCCATTCTCTTCATTCTCTCTTTAGATTTTATTTTTTTTGCACCGCATTTTTTTCACTACACCATTTTTACTGCCGCCGGCCAATTTTCCGTCGCCGTATAATTCCTTTCCGGCTTCCCGACGCGTAATGCCGGTGAGATCCCACTTGTATCTATCAAGAAGAGGTTATGTCAAACGAGATAGGTTCTACGACGAGGTCGAAGAATTGGCAGATCGTCCATCACCCATCTAGCCCCGAAGTGAATGCTCCCGACCCCTTAGCACTCGTCGAGGCATCTTATGAAGAATATATTCTTCCAATTATAGAGTCGGGACCCTTCCCAAACGAGGCATGCTCTTCAGACGTTGACCTTGAAGAG
Organism: Iberis pinnata; assembly: GCA_900406425.1. Taxonomy (NCBI): domain Eukaryota; kingdom Viridiplantae; phylum Streptophyta; class Magnoliopsida; order Brassicales; family Brassicaceae; genus Iberis; species Iberis pinnata. Next base: position 51,628 of record OVBE01000041.1, on the reverse strand, counting down.
GGCGACTATTACACATGGTCAGGCCCGTCGAAGATAACGCATGAGTTGCTGGCTGCCCTCTGCGTCTTGTGCGGAATAAATGATACCAGTCTTGAATTCAGGATTCCGCAATTCTTCGAAAGGCTGTGGTCTCCTCCAGAGGGGTACTTCATCCTTTTTGAGGATTACTTCTCCGACAAAGGTTCCCTCTACCCCATCTTTTAATGTCGTTCTGGGCTCGAAGACGTATGGTTGTTTCACAACTTTTGACCGCGACCATACGGAGTATAACTGCGATTTTTCTTCTGGGTAGTGAAATAGGGATAGACATTTCCATATATTTTTTTGACCTTTTAGCGACCATTCACAAAGTGCACAAAGTTGTGAAGAGTGGGGATCATTCTCTTAATTTTGACACCGGGTTCTTTTACGTGAGGATGAGGCCGAAGTATACACTTCTCACCAGGGCTAAGAATAAAGTGTGGGATTGGAAGAGACGGTATTTTTTTGTTAAGATCAACGACGCGGCAGTCCCCGATCTTGGACGAGAGTATTTACGTGATTGGGCTCTAGAAATTGGTAGTGCTTCGGTTATTGACGATGTTATTAATAACGAATATCTAACTTTTCTATCTTCCTATTGCAGATAAACCATTCCCTTTCGAGGCCTTCCCTGATTGCTTTTCGGAGTCAGTTGACAAATTATCCAAGGCTTCAATCCTCAAGTGGCCAGAAGTCGACGCGACAAGAGTTAGACGAAGCCTGGCACGTATTGGTTCTGGTGAGTGTCTTCTGTTAACGCTGTTTATACTTAGTCACTTACTTACCTCGTCGTATTTTCAGTTATACAATATCATTTTTCCTACCCTTCGAAGCTGAGGATGTCGTCCAACTTTTTGAAGAACTTAAGGGAGAGCTCGATGAAAACTCAAGATGAAGTCGACACCCAGAAGAAAGATGCTAAAGCCGAGGCAGGAGCTGGGAAGAAAACAACTAAGAAACCGCCGAAGATGGGTGCTTTGGTAAATACGGCGAAGGCAGCTATAGATGCCAGAAAAAAGGAAAAGGCTAAAGAATAGGTCGAGCTCTCTGAACAGCTTCAAGAAAAGCTTGGCTTGCAGGCTGCTGCGGCCAAAGCTAAGGGCAAAATGCACGCCGATGACAAAGAATCAAAGAAGAGGATTGCGGCAAGGGGAGATAAAGGGCACGGAGACTAAGAAGGTTTCGACTCAGCCAACTGATCCCAGCCCAACTATTAACCTGGACGCCGAGGATACCCCAGCTCACGGTAGAGTCGACAACATGTATGTCGACATCAAAGAGCTTTTTGATGACGCTGAAGACGAGGCTACTCTGCGAAAGAGGCCTCGCTGGGCTCCTGTCCCTTTTTCTTTCTTCTATCCAGACACGGCTGGGTTGGTTAATGATGCCAATGCCTGTGTCGAGCTAGTTCGTCAAATACCTGGACTTAACCGACCAGTACCCAGCGTTGCCAGTTCTCCTTCTCCAGACTTATTCAAGACCTATGCTTCCTATGGTGTCCAAGTAAGCTCTTGATTTTTTTCACTGTGTATATTAGGAAATGTCTTATGCTAAAGTGTTCCTTAAATGCAGTTTTTTGTCGCGGCGAACGTGGCAAAGTCTTCTTCCTCTCTCGACGAGCTTTAGAAAATCGTTGATCAATGCAGTGCATCCGCGGTGATCGACGCACAGAAAAGGAAGGATTTATAGGTTGAAGTAACTCGCCTCCAGCTGTAGTTGGACAACCTGAACGAAGAAAATATGCGCGTCGTGGAAGCATGCATAAACCAGAGGGGGGAATTTGAAGAGGAGAAGAGCTGTCTACTGGAGGAGAATGCTAAAGTAAAGGACGAGCTTGCTGTCGTGAAGGAAACCTTAGAGCTGGAACGGACTGGACGGGATGCCATCATCCTGAAAAAGGGACAGCAAATGCAGGAAAAGTGTGCTGCTCGATTCGAGAGGATTCGATAGCACCATCATTACACGTTGCGTCTATCGTGTGCACTCACGAGTACGATATGGTCGGAACTGTGATTTCCTCAATCGGGATCGAACGCGTTAATCCACTAGCCGGAGCGGAGGCTAAAGTTGTTAAGTTATCCGCAAATATGTTTTTTCTTCTAAGAATTTTCACGATCTCAACATCGTCGAACTCTTTCCTGATGTCTTGGACGAGGCGGAGATAAGATGTCATCCGTTCGTTCTTCGCCTCGTAAACGCCACTATACAGATTGACAACAAGCTGAGAATCACAATAGACGCGAACTTTCTTTGCCCCCATACTTCTTGCTAAGCGGAGTCCAGCGAGAACTGCTTTATACTCAGCTTAATTGTTCGAAGCAGCAAACTTGAGCTTGATAGATTGTTCGAAGACCTCAGCCGTTGGAGATTCTAGGCGAATTCCAACGTCGGATCCGTTTGAACGCGACGAACCATCGACGTATAGGTTCCAGGTTTCTGCTACTTCTGGAACAAAGAGTTCTGGAGGTAGTTCGACTAGAAAATCTGTGAGAGCTTGGGACTTGATACTAGTCCGACTGCGAAATTCAATATCATACTCACTAAGCTTAATAGCCCATTATTCCATTCGTCATGACTGACTTGGACTATGCAGGATGGTTCGCAGTGGCTGAGTAGTCATCACTGCGATTGAATGGGACTGGAAATAGGGCCTGAGCTTTCGTGCACTAATAACAACTGCGTAGGCTAACCTCTCCAACATCGAATACCTCGTTTCTACCCCATCAAGTATCTTGCTGGTGTAGAATATGGGTTTCTGCTCACCACGATCATCTCTAACCAAAACTCCACTGACGGCCGCGGCTGAAATGGAAATATAGAGCAATAACATTTCCCTGTCGAGGGGTTTAGCCAAGATAGGCAGAGTTGAGATATATTCCTTTAGCTTTGAGAACGTCTCTTCACACTTTTCGTCCTAGTTGAATGTCCTTTTTCCCTTGAGAAGTTGGTAAAAAGGAAGGCACCGCTCCATCGATTGAGATATGAATCTGTTTAAAGCAGCGACCCTGCCCATTAGCCACTGCACTTCTCTTATATTCTGAGGAGATGGCAGGTTAATGATGGTAGAGATCTGCTTAGCGTTGGCTTCTATCCCTCTTTGGGTCATGACGTAGCCGAGGAATTCACCAGACTTTACATCGAACGTACACTTTTCAGGATTTAGCTTCATCCCGTACATATTAAGGATTTGAAAATAGGTTCGTAAATGCGACACATGATCGGACGCCGAGGTGCTTTTCACGAGCATATTATCTATGTACACTTTCATGGTCTTGCCCAAATGAGACGAGAACATTTTGTTAACCAACCGTTGGCACGTTGCTCCGACATTCTTCAATCCAAATGACATTACTCGATAACAATATATGTCGCGGTCAGTAATGAAAGCGGTTTTGTCTTGATCGTCTGGATGCATCATAATTTGGTTATAACCAGAGAATGCGTCCATGAAAGAAAGTAGTTCATTGCCTGCTGTAGCCTCGACCAAACGATCTGTATGGGGAAGTGGGAAGCTGTCTTTCGGGCATGCCTTATTCAAATCGGCGAAGTCGATGCAGAACCTCCACTTCCCATTCTTCTTTTTGACCACAATTGGATTGGCTATCCATTTAGGGTATTTGACTTCGACTATAAAACCGGCTTGCAATAATTTTTCCATTTCGTCGTTAACCGCTTGGTTTTGTTCAAACCCCAGCTTCCGGCGCTTCTGCTTGACAGGTTTCATAGTGGGATCGACGTTGAGCTCGTGGCACACGATCGATGGGTCAATGCCCGTCATATCGAACATCGTCCAGGCAAAAGTACTTACATTATTTTTCAGAAATGAGATAAGTTCATCTCGAATACTTTTTTTTGCAGATAATGGCCAATATTAGTGCGTCGTGACGGATCGCTCTCATCAATAGAAATCTGATCGACGGGCTCTAGAGCTGTGGTGCAGTTCTTGGTTGCCGACGATGGTCCCAGTAAATCGTTGAACTTAGTCGGTAATTGCTATGCTTCTGACCTTTTTCGAGCTTTGTGCTCGGCGATAAAGCAAGTGCGTGCAGCTCACTGGTTTCCTCTTATCGTCTTTGTTCCTCTAGGTGTAGGGAAATTTATGCATTGATGATACACGGAAACCACAACTTTCATCATGTACAGCCACAAAGTGCCCAAAATTGCATTGAAAACTGGGTGCTCATCGACGACGAGCAATTTCACAATACGAGTTACACCCATAATGCTTATGGGGAGTTTGATACTCCCGACGGCAGTGACTGTTTCACCACTGAACCCAGTAAGTACTTGAGATGATGATTTCATCTTTTCCTTGGCCATCTCAATTTTGGCGAGGGTTTCCTTGAATATAATGTTTACTGAACTCCCAGTATCAATCAAAACTCTGGATACTTTGTAGTTTGCGAACATCAGTTAAATGACAAGGAAATCATTATGAGGAGCGTCTACGCCGTGCGCATCTTCCTTTGTGAACCTAATTAAGTCATCTTCTCCGCCTATGGACGAGGTACTTGCTACTGGTACCGACACCATGCGTTCCAGTTTCTTGATTGCCTAACGGAATTGTTGCAATGACGCAGTCCACCCATTATAACATTAATCCGCCGACGTGGTATGGGCTGGACTTCATCATTCACATCTTCTATGTCCCTCTTTGGTGGCTCCATATATGGCCCAATTGGGGGTCTCTGAAAATTATTATGTTTTACCACGTTTGGACGAGTATTCGTCGCGCTTCGCTTGAAACCCCCACGTTGCCCAGCAATCCATGGGGCATTTGGCTTCCGAGCTGACTGGCCATACTGTTTTAACACCATATTCTTTAGATGTCTACATTGATCAGTGTTGTGTCCCGTCCTTCCATGAAATCCGCAGAAAGCCTTTGGGTCATCATCTGCTCGTTTGGGTAAGATAAGCGCCTAACTACCTTGACCATGAACATAATGGATCATGTCTATCTTCTTCTTGAATGCCTTACTATAATGTTGACGTGGTTCTCTGTATATCTTCTTCTTTTTGACCTAGACGTTCCTTACCATGTATCCTCGTCATCTTAACTCTCTCTTCTTCTGCATTGATGAAACAATTGGCACGATGTAGGGCGTCCTCCAATGCATGAGGCTGATTTAGAACAAGTTCTTCCCAGAAATGTGACTCGTACCACAGAGAATTACGCAAGGCTACTATTGCTTCCTCGTCAGGTATTGTCAGCCGGGAAACTATTTTCTTAAATCTTTCAATAAATTTTTGTAATGACATCCTTGAGCCAGTGTCCAAAGATCCGCCGTCGAGGCCTTCTTCTTGATGAAGATCGAGTAATGTTTTAGAAATGCGGTGGACAATTGCTGAAAATTGCTGATACTCCCCGGCGGAAGGTGTGAGAACCAAGTCAATGCAGCACCGCTGAAGTTCTCTACAAAGAACTGACAGTACCCAGCATCCTTCTCAGCCGGGCTAAAACGTGTTCTCCCCATGGCTATCGTAAACGCAGTCATATGGTGACTTGGATCACTGTTGCCTTTGTATAATGGAAGCTTAATTTTAGCAACTTGACTGAGCTGGGTGTCGGTTATTTTCTTAGTGAACGGGGTACGTTGAGTCTCTTCGACGACACGCTCAATTTCTGGGGCTGAACTTATAGCTCGGTGTACTTGCAAACTCATTTCGCGTATCTGTGCCTTGAGAGCGATAATTTCATCATGACTAGCCTGGGCATTAGAAGACGGCTGCGGTGTTTTATCACACGGACCAGTCGGAGTCGGCTGCGACGTTGTGCTAGGTCCGAAGAGGGTTTGATTAAGGGCGTCTAGACATACCCTTCGCTCACCGTCCGCAAACGCTGCTTCAAACCTAACTCGAAATTCACTTGCTTCTCTGGCTTGATCGTCGAGGCGCTGAATTAGTAATCGGTTGGTCTCAGCTTGGCGAGCTTCTACTTGGGATTGTGCTTCAACTACATCGTCGGGAAGGACTTCGTTGTTATCGGCCATTGTTATTTGTCTTGATCCTTCACTTGCCTCAAATCCCCACAGTCGGCGCCAAATGTTTAACCGGTCCTCGCACTATGTTTTTTCTGGACTCAGTCAATTTAATAAAAGGATCAGACGACATGTAGCTGAATATTATTTAAATGTTTAAAATACTAAAAGGTTGAACATACGAGGCTATTTTTCTATAACTTTTGATACTAACTCGTTTCTACTTCGGCAATGAGTGGATGCTGACAAGAATACTGCTTCTTCGTATCTTCTATAGACGAGGTATCATTTCGTGTGTTTGCAACTTTGATAGACGGGCTTAAGATAGACGAGATACTTTGTTGTATGATCGCACTTCTGCTTCTTCGTATCTTCTATAGACGAGGTATCGTTTCGTGTGTTTGTAACTTTGATAGACGGGCTTAAGATAGACGAGATATTTTGTTGTATGATCGCACTTCTACTTCGTCGATACCGGCGAGCTCCCTCTCTCTCTATGTCTATTTTTTGTCCGTTTGTCCGACCCCCTCCAATTCATCTGACTTCCTATTTATACTACTACTCTTCTGACATGGGCCCGTCACGTCATGAACAGTGACGAGGTCCACGTGTCTTTCACCGGGTCAAACTCTGCCCGTCAAGTTTAGGTCATTCACTTAGGCCCCCAGAAATACTTGTTGGGCTTTAATGGATGTCAAGGCCCAACAATAGGATTAAGACTTAATTATGACATGTAGACTGCATGTTGGTATATTCTACTCGCAAAAAACTGATGGAGCATTAAAAATATGATTGCTCGACTTGTAACGGTATACGTGTGGTTGTCCACTTGACTTACATTATAAAGAATCAGACCTATCTAACTTCTTAGCTGTTCAATAGAATTTTTTTTGTGGGAATAGGGGATAACTCTCCTAAATAATATTAAAATAATAAAGAATTACTTACTAATAGAGAAGAAATACTTGGTTCTTAATAAATTCTTCAAAAAGCATAAACTAACCGTTTCTAAAAGAAAAAAAAATCAAAAGAATGAAAATTTAGATGAAGACAATATTCGCCAAACCATCAATCATCTTGTTCGCTTTCCTATAAAATGTACTATGTTGACTAACCAATTTCAAATTAAAAAATTTTGGCACAAACACACACGAAAAACCAATGAATGAGAAAGATTCACCTTTTGCTGAAAAAATTCTACCACACACTTGGAATCTACTTTCACAATAAAATATAACTATTTATATGTCAAACTACCTATACATATTGTTTATCAGACAACTTTTTCTACAAAAAATACTCTTTTCTTAAGTTTTATTTTTTTACTAAAAACATAATTCTAAATTAATAAAACAACTAAAAATAATCTTTAAGAACTCGAAACTATCATACACCCGGAAGCTAAGGTTGTAATAGATATGTAATTTGAAGGGATTTGACAAGTCCGGTGTTATTTAAACAAGAATTATAAAAAAAAATCTTATGAAATTCGCTGTTATTCAAATAAGAGTTTTAAAAAATCTAATAAAATTCATTGTTATTGGAAATATAATAAGTAGTGGGTTTAGGATGTTTTATGGTATTTTAATGGATTTTCATAGTTAAAAGTACAAAACCTCAAATCTCATGGTTTTAGGTGGAATGATAGAGAATTTTAAAACAAATCTCCTAAACTTCCCCAATTCACCTAAAATCTTCTAAAAACTCATTAAAACATAAGTCACTTCAAATGTTTTTTTTCAATACACCCATAAATTCTAAAATAAAATTATAAATTCAAACCCAAAAATTTTAAATTCAAATTTTAAAGTTCTATGTTTATGGTATCTAAAACAAAGTAATAATAATTTTGAAAAAATGTCGTTAATGATATTTTGAATAAAAATTTATTTTAGTGATAATTTATTAAAGTTTTCTATTTACGTCATACATTGATGAATTGGTGTAGCTAGTGGACATTAAAGAGAAAAGAATTGTTGAATATAGTGTGCTGACAAAGGTATCAAGACATATATCTCTCTTTCACAATTACCTAATTTCCTTTAACATCAAATTAATAAATGATGTATGTTTATAGATTAGTCTAGGCAGGTATGCTCCAATTACTTTTATGCTAAAAGCCAACAAAGATTGTAAAAGAAAATCCAAAGTATGCCATAGCCGTGTCTTGAACTCTATCTCTTGGAAACTAATTATTGAGTTAATACATATGTATGTAGCTGTTGTATTTGTATTTTAATATCTTACTAATTTTTTAGTATGTTGTGCTGTTAATAACTAGAATTTTATAGAGAGTTTTTCGGCCTGTAGTTCAGAGTTGTTGAAAGTTTATTTTTACTAAGCACAAATGATAAAAAAAGACATCATTTTTGAGTTATTTACGCAAAATACCATTGATTTTTAGTGTAAACGAAATAATCAAGATGTGTCATTTTTCTCCAAAATTTTTAAAGTGCGCGGATCCTCTATTGGGTCAGGTATGACACGGTTTCGATGTAGGTTCGATTCAGGAGAAATGCATTTTTATTTTTTTTTCCAGAAACACACGTTTAGTATATTTATACTGATTACTATGAGTGTGGACATGTGATTCCGCTTTGGCGAAACTGATTATGATTCGTTCATTCAGCATGCGAGGTTCGACCCATGGAAATTCAAAATTTTATGGAACTTTTTTAAAAATAATTAACTATTTATTTTCAAATTTTTATGTTTGTTTAGGATATTTTCATAAACTGTTGATGATGTATATTTATAAATATACATTTTTATCATATTCGATTATATACATGAATATATTATTAGTTTAAAATATTCTTGTTCTTCAAAAATATCGAAACCACCAAAGTCGTCATTTGCATTTTACTATATACTAGATGATGACCCGCGTAGACACGCATGTATAATCTTTAACATAATTTTTTAAAAATATTTTGATTATATAATATTAATTTGTGAATTTATAGTGCATTTTAAATTTATGATCATCACACTACCTAATTTAATTTGACTTGTTAATCAATAAAAGTTACTTTTTGTACATGTGTGTTGTTGTTTTTCCCTTTCATGGTTTAAATTTGTGTACATAAGTTTGAGAAAACTTTGATTGTATAATTTAAATTTGTAAATGTTCAGTGTGTATAAATTTTTTGATTATCAAAATGTATCCAATTGAATATTTAGAAGATATTGTGTGACACTTAAAAGGGTGAAAAAGACATTAAAACAAATATAAAAAGAGAATTAAGATTTTTAGAGACATGAGAATAAAGTGTTGATGGCATAGTAGCAAACAATTCAGTGCAAACAACATGATAGTTAAGAACATGATAGTTAAGAGATAGATTGTGTGTCTTATTCGCATTCAACATTCGCATTTAACAGGAAAAACCACTACACCAAAGAGTTTTAACACAATGCCCATATAATCTTCTACTTTCTTATATGTTAATTTTTAAGAAAAAATGAATAATTTTAAAGAATTGAATTATTTAATTATAGAGCATCTCCTTATCCTCATCAATCAAACTTGAAAAAAGTGTCTACAAAAAAAAAAAACATTTTAAGTTTCGATAATGTCCAACTAAGAGCATATCTAAAAACATGTGTGAAAATAGTGTCTGCCAAAAAACAAAACACCAACACTCATGACCTTGAGAGTTAGAGATGACAAAAGCCAAAGGCAATAGAAAAACTATTTTTTAATTCATGTAGGTGATCAGCTTATTTTTCCATGAATTTGTGATAAAACTCCTCACACTTTCAAGATTCATCCTTCTCTCACGCTGCAATACTTTGCGTGTAGACATAAAAATTAGTTTCTAAAAATTTGATAGATTGCGGGTATTGGCCTAGTTAATAAAAAAATTAATAAAAATACATTATAATGTTAGCTACATAAGCAAAGCCCTAAATTATAATTAGTGAACATCAATGAACAACATACAAAAGACAAGAGCTTAGTTTTAGCATCAATGTTGAAGAGCATTGTCTCTTGAAGTAAACTTGTCTCCATGAAGTGTGATTTTCCAGTAGTCTAGTTGGATAATGAATACAGAGGGCTTCTTGGGTACAACTGTTTCAGATTAATCCAATAACTATGTTAAGAGCCTTGAGTTTAGGGAAGAGATAGATTTTGACTTCTATGGAAAATACATAAAGTGAAAAGCTTTTAAGTTACCTCGAAATTTATCATCTCTTGTAATTATTCCAAATGTTTCATATGTCCTTCGCACCATTATGCCTTGTACACCAGTCATTGATTCAATCTTGCACTCAACAACTATCACAAGTAGAACAAATTGCTTTGATTAGAAAGAACAAATAACAATATGAATAAAAAGATCTTCCTTGAACAGTTCATGGACTTGTAAGCGAGAGCCAAAAGATAGATCCTAGATTCATAATACTACAGATTTGTGAGAGAACATAGGATTACCAAACATGAAAGCACCATGAAGATCTAATGAGAGAAGAGTTTGAGTTAACTGAGCCTTCCTGCAAAAAATAGATTGTCTAAGAATTGTAATTAAACTGATTGTGAATGCGACATTATGCACATAATCTGAATTAGTATTTTGGTAAACATATTGTAGTTGTCACTTACTCGGTCACCTTAATGAGTTTCATCATGTAACTATTCCACATACCATGCATCGGATTAAACAATTCGAACCTACACTCCGAACACAAGTTGAACCAAATAAAATTATGTTAACAAATACCAAAAATACCAGAGTTAGATGAGCCAAAGAGCTCACTTTTGTAGATCTTGAGGGAAATTCAAAGCACCAGATTTCTTGAGTCGTTTCATAGACATACAGCTTTTAGAACGTTTTGAATTCTTCTGTGATGTTTTCCAAAAAAAAAAAAACTGTTCTCTGGAACCTCCATTGAGCCAGAGGACGAGAAGCTTAGAGGTCAAATTGATTTAAGCCTCCGCCAAGTAGTAAAACAAATCCCTCTATATATTTTTGTCGAGGGTGAACACGGCGGGGAATAGCTGTCAAACTTTATCCCTCTGTATATTTTTGTCGAGGGTGAACGCGACGGGGAATAGCTGTCAAACTTTGGACTTTCCATGTCTCCGAAGCCTCCAAATTCTGTTATGTATTTGATTTTTGGCTTTCTAATTTCACCAGAATGGTCTCCACACCTATTCCGCGTTGATTAAGATGGAGAATGTGACCATGATATGGATCTTGATCTGTGAATAAGGGAAAGAAGAGATAAGAAATCACTTTCACATTGTTGCCATAGCTACTATGACATTCAAACATGCTAAGAATAATATAACCTTTTTGAACGTGGATAAGCCTCATAAGTAGGACTCCTTCTAGACTCCTGGTGTAAATAAGAACACAATGTCAGTGACCTAAATATTCCCTTCACGCTTGCATTCTTATCTGTTAAATTATCTTACTTGTAGATCATGATAAATCGGGTGCTTTCAAACAGTTCTTAAAGTTTCTCGTTCTCTATCCCTATCTATCCTAGACACCTTTCTTTTTTCCTTATGACTTAGCTTCTTCTACATTCTCAAGAAGATTGATTAATTATCAATTTATCATACGGAAGGAAGACATGACCTTTATTGACTAACATGAGCCATTCGAACTTACACTTGAAGGATCGCCTTTGATGAGTTCTTTTTGCCTTTTTCTCTTTTTCTTTAGCTTTCTTGTCCATATAAACAGGCCATCCATATCTCTTAACACCAAACTATTTTGCAATAGTTTCCATTCCTTTGTCATCACTATCATTACTGTTAAATTCTTCAACATTGTCCTCATCATCATCATCCTCATCATTATCTTCATCCGCATCCAGTAATTCCTCTTTTTCGTTTTTAGCATAAGAAAATCCAACCTGTGAATATGTACCTTTGTTTCTAGGTGGTTGAGCTGCTTGTGATCTACAAAGTAGATACAAAGAATTAGAATCTAACAACACAAGCTTCTATATAATCATAATCAATACAAAAACGAAGACTTGAAGACTAAAGTGAAAATGTACCTTGATCCTAAGAAGGGTGCAACAAGTTTGGATTAGAGTGTTTGATTGACATCTACCAAACCCTCCTCATCAGAAACTGTTGACAATATCAAAGCTTTATTCCATTGCATCTCGATTTTTTGATTCGAACAACGTTTTTTGATGAATTTTTTTGGTCGAAAATCAAAGAGTAAGAAATTTTATCAGAATAGAAAAAGGTTACCAACATCCTCTACGTTGATGCTTAATTAAATCCCGATAAGCTCAAAATTTACAAACTCTTCTACTTCTTCTTCTTCCAACTTTTTATGTGGTTGTATTCTTCTCGAACCAGCCTCACGCACAAAATCCAGAAGAGCACGACCATCAAATATACATGTACAACTCGTATATGAACATCAATATCTAAAACCCGTCATAGAAATCGAGAATCCCTGAAACTAATTCAAAACCTATCAATCATAACATCTTGCTTCCCATTCCAAGGTATCCTACTACAAATAGAAACAAAAGTTTCCTTTCAGCGTCATTAGATAATCAAGCCGAATCAAAAATTCGAAGTAGTGGATATCAAAAGGTAGTCATTACAATCCTGTCGATCTTCAGTGGCTTGGTAAAGTCCGTCGTCGCGGAATATTCGATGAAGTTAATTTTAAAAGAGAGGCAAAGAGTATGAAAAATATCTTCTTGGCTGTGTGCCAATGACGCCATTCAGATATCAATGTTGAATCTATTGAATCAGAGGAAGCCTAGGACGATCTAGTCGGCGTCGAAGGAGGAAAAAAGAAGATTACAGTGAGAGAAGATAGGAAATAAAACGAAGGGTTTATTCTATGCGTTTTTTGACTGATGAGCTTTTCTTTATGCGTTTATTTTGTTAACGCTGAGGTGTCATAAGAAGAGGAGCTTACGTGTCAAGCCCTAGTGAAATACAAAGCTTCTTTTTATATAGGGATAGATATAGGTAGTCCACCTCAAAATTTAAAACATTCATTTTTTTAGTATTGCACAATGAATGAAAACTCTTTTAAGGTAAAAATCCTTTGAAAGTGCTTTCATTTTGATACTCTTATATTTTTATATGATTCATACGTATGCATTTATATAAAATTATATGTGTTTATATTCTTTTTTGTTATAATTTTTTTTTGTTTTTTATATTATAGTTAATACAAACCTTACGAAATTCATTTGATGTAGACAATGGATTTGGATCCAGCTTTCACCACTAATAAAAAAAAAATTATGAGCGAAGAAAAAAATCAACAGAAAATTAAGGTTAGTGTATTATAAAATATTTTGGTTTTGTTTATGATTGAAGGTCATACTAATGTTATTGAATGCTAATTTTATGTAGACTATGAATTCATCATTGACTGACGTCAAAATAGACATCATAATTCCATAAGACCTTCAATATTTATCATATATCATATAATATTTGTTATTTTATTATTAGCATATAAATAACTTATTCGATTAAGTCATATTCTAATAATTTATGTTTCTAATGTCATATGTAACAAATAAGACCAAAAAAGAAAACTGATTGTGACCAATGCTGAACTGGAATTTTTAGCGAAAGTATTATCCGCAGTTAAACGAGCAAAGAAAGAACAAGAGACATACTAAAAAGGGTGTGTGTTTTGTACGAAAGAATATCAGGAGGCTTACGAATCATAAGCACTTTTAATTAAAATTGTGAAGAGAAATGCAAATATATCCTTACTTAAAGATATAATTAAAGAATTGGATCATAAAAAATAAAAAAAGCAGAAGCTTTACTTAAGAATATTATTATTCCTCATGTTAATTACGACAAATATTAATTTTCCATCTATGAATTAACATTTTTTAGTTATTTTTTTATAATTATATTTTTTGTTATTTGAATAATGTTTATTTTAAATTTTAATTTATGCTATTTACCATTCATTAATAATATTTGTCTTTCTCTACCCTAAGATATATCACTTACGGAAAATTTGTTAATATTCAACAAACATTTAAATACGATAAAATAAAATAATTAGTATGATGATATGTTAATTTTTTTTTTTGGTGGGAAGAGGGAGAAAAATCTCCCAGCTTTATTACGTAAAAATTAAATCAGACAACAACTTGTCTTGGGAGACAAATCACATTCGAGTCCTCTTGAATAATCAGTTCCATACAAGGCGGACTAACATCAAGAGCATGATAACAAAAAAGTAAAGAAAAAGCATAGTTAGCTAACTCATCCGCAAGACGGTTAGCCTCCCTATAAATATGAAAAATGCGGACCATCCAAGCCCGAGATAACAAGCCATAACACAACCGTACTAGGAAAGAAAGAGGGTGTGAATCACCAATACCCTTCTTTAAGAAACCCACCACCATGTCGGAATCAATCTCCAACTCCAAACATGTCACACCAAGCTCCCAAGCAATACACAACTCATAGTAGACTCCCTAAAGTTCAGCTAGAGGTGCTGAACAAAAACCAATCTTCAAAGCAAAGCCTTTACACCAATTCCCTGCCGAATTACGCACAACTCCTCCTGCCGTTGCCAATCCCGGGTTTCCATGCGACGCTCCATCAGTATTGAGCTTAAACCATCCCATGGCAGGCGGTTTCCTCCCTACCAAGATATCCGATCTCACACCTCTACTTTCAACCAACCGATTTTTGCCTCTTGACAGCCAAACTTCCTTAGCTATATCTTTAGTAAACTGGATCCGATCACGACACTTGATAATATCCCCAAAGGATTGTCCACACCGCCACTTCCAACTCCACCAAACCGTCATAGTAAATAACGTGGACCAAGCTGTATCAAAGATTGATCACTCAAGTTTCCATAAATCCAACCTAGCAGGTCCGCATTAAAAAACCAGTTAGCTCTACTCCTCGGAACCAAACGCCTCCAAATACCTTCTATAGAAGGACAATCTCTCACACTATGAAGAATTGATTCATGTCCTGCTTTACAAATCAAACAAATGTCTGAATCACATAGGTGTCGTCTTCGTCTTTCCATGTTTGTCATCATACACCGATGAGCTACTAACCAAAGAAAGGCCTTAGCTCTTTCAGTCGCAGTAACTTGCCAAATACAAGTAAAGAAACTTGTCATATTCACCCCTGCATCTTCTGTTTTTGTTAAAATCCGGAAGGCGGAACTGGCAGTGAAAGCACCATTTGATGATTCACTCCATGATAACCTGTCCTTTGCCTCAGTAACATCATCTAGAACAAAAGCCATTAAACGTAGTTTTGTATTCTCATCAACATAAGGTAATATCAAGTCCAAGCGCCAGCCTGCACCTTGTTGCCATAAATTGCACGCTTTCTTCTCTAGCAGCTCAATAGGTACATCGCCTGTTACCACTTCAATTAAAGGACATTGCAATATCCATTTATCATACCCGAATCGAATACTCTTGCCATCACCCAACACCCACCGTAAACCTGGGAATACCACTTGACGAAGACTGTCCAAAATATTTCTCAAGATCAAGCTTTAGTAACATCCAACCTTTTCTCCCTTTCTTGCGTCTCATCGAATGGACAGCTTCTTGAACCACAATAATGTTATCCATACTTAACCGCCCCGGAATAAAGCTTGACTGCGCCGGTCCTATAAGCATTGACATCACCCTCTGTAATCTCAACATCATAGTCTTTGTAATTATTTTAAATAAAATATTACAAAGACTGATGGGGTGGAATTGAGTAATCCGTTCCAGTTTAGCCACTTTTCCGATCAAAACCACCAACGCATCATTAAGCACACTTGGCATCACACCTGTTGCGAAGAAATCTAAGACAAAGCTAGTAACTGACTGCCCAACTATATTCCAACAGTCTTGATAGAACACTGGTTGAAAACCATCTGGTCTCGGAGCCTTGAATCGTCCCATGCTTCTCATCGCTTTTTCTACCTCATCTCCAGAGAACTGCACATTCAACCGAGCCAAATCACCATCGGATAGCATTGGGAAACTGGTGGTAGGTAGTGTTATTGATGGCTGCTCAACATTCTCCACCCTTCTTATAATAATCCACAATCAAAACTTCAAGCTCGCCCTTCTCTGTGACCCAAAGATTCTCTTCATTCTTTAACATATCTATGATATTTCTTCTCCATCTAATAACCATAGATGTGTGAAAAAAACTCGTGTTCCGGTGTCCGAAAGATATCCATTTTTCCCATGATTTCTGTAACCAAATGACTTCTTCCTGTTCCAACATTCCATTTGGCTCATTCATCAAGTCTGCCTCCTTAGCAATCAGATCATCCGAAAAAGCTATCTTCATTGAATCTTGTAACACGTTTATCTCATCTAGCAACTTATCCTTACGTTTAAACACATTCCCGAAAGTTTCCTTATTCCATTGTCTCAGTGATTTCTCAAGATGTTTAAGCGCTTGTGTTGTGGATATATTCGATCTCCATGACGACTCGACAAGAACTTTAAAACCAGCGTGTTGCATCCATGTAGCCTCAAAACAGAATGGACGACGACTTGGGTCACGAGCAACTACCGGACATAGCTGAAGATAAACCGGTGTATGGTCCGAAGCGAAAAAAGGTAGATGAGTAACCTTTGCATCTTGCCACTTAAGCCGTGATTGACCGCAACATAAGACCCGATCAAGGCGCTTAGCAACATAAGTACTCTATGTTCTTCCTTTCCACCATGTAAAATTACCACTGCAAAACCCCATATCAATTAAAGAGGACTCACTAATCCATTCACCAAAGGCTAGTGAATCAGCTGAAAGGCGACCACTTCCACCAGTACATTCATCAAGTCGGAGTATAGTATCCATTCAAGAATCAAACATATTCTTGTTGCTTCCCAAACACTCCACCTGCACGTCCCACTTGACCATTCTTCGCTCGAAGCCTTTTATCCGACTCCGATAAACTCATTTCACTCTTCGTAGGTTCAAACACTAAACCAAGACTTGGTTGATTGTTAAAGCTTCGAGGTTTATTCTTATCTCTTTGTCTGCGATTTCCATTAATTCTTGGTTTTAACACTTCTCGTGTCGAAGTTTTATCTCTGCCACAATGAAAACCCCCCTACCCCCCGACCGAGGCATGATTTACGTTGGCCTTGGCAATGAAAACTTTCGGATCAATATCATTCTCCTTATTAGCACCCTTAGTACTCACTTCCTTCACTCTCTAAGTCTCCAAATCAGCCTTCTTCAACTCTATAAAGTGATTAAACACCATTACTTGGCCCTTCTATTTACTTGCCAAATTATCACCACCAACACGCTTACTGCTCGACTCACCAAACACTTTTACACTCTGCACCACCTGCTGCGATTTCCCTCGTATACCCTTACTAGCTGATCCGTTCACCTTTGTAAATCCATCATCGACCATCTCGGTATCTTTAACTGGTTGCTCCAGCAACGGACGTACACCTACAACCGTATTCACACCAACTACACTAGGGCACGCTGGAGCCAAATGACCATACAACCCACACTTAGGACATATATTAGCTAGACCCTCGTACGCCACAGAGTAATGTTCCCCATTAATCGATACCGTACCCTTCAAAGGTTCCTTAAGATCAACTTCAACACATACTCTAGCAAAGCGTGCTCTTTCCACCATTAAAGTAGTATGATCCACTCTAACCGACTTGTCTAGACTATTACAAATTCCTAATAGTATGGCATCATGGTAAAAGATCAACGGGATATCCATTAATCGTACCCAAACCAGAGTAGTATTAATCTCATCCCGCAAAGGGTCAAAACCCGGCGTCCAACCTTGAACTAGAAGATAGCTACCAAACATTCTATACGGACCCCCACTCAAAGCCTTAAAGTACTCTTCCTCCTTATCGAAACGAACCATAAAGAAATCTCTTGGAAGATTTATCACCGACATCCCACCTATTGGTTGCCACAAGTCACGTAGCCTCTTAGTCATCACCGCAATCTTTAAGCTTCGTCCCAATACCTTAACAATCAAGCAATTTCTCCACAACCCCGTCATAGCCCTCAACACCTCATCGCTTATAGTGATATCTGGTTCTCCTCTTTTACCAGTAGGGTAATCAATTGTCACACCTTCCGCCACAAAGTCATAATCCATAGTACTGTTAGGGTTCAGTACACCCCCACCAATTCCACTCGAAACTAGCTTAGCCCACGACACAGTCTGATCCGGTGGATCCCCGGTGGTTGTACCTTCTCTTGCACGTCAACCATCATGGAATCCTCTGAAACCCTAGTATCACCATTGCTATCGCCTGCCGTCATATCACGTTTTATAACTTTCTCCTATTTATGCAGAAGGAAATTTTTTCCTTTGATTATCATATGCATAATAAATTGATGATATGTTAAATTTGACATAAGTTATAACTAATAATTAGTATGATGATATGTTAAATTTTCCATAGGTTATAACTAATAATTAGTATGATGATATGTTTAATATGCCATAAATTATAAGTAATAATGCATATCTTAAAATATTTACGGACTTAAATGATATTGTATTTATTAGTAAAAATTTATTATATTTTAGAAAATGTCAATGATAAATTAAATCATTCTAAATGATATCGTTTCTTAAGTCGATATATATGAAAAATATCAATATTATTACAAAAGATAATTATTAATTAGATAATTGTTTAAATCTTTGAATTTAGGAAGTCTCAATTTTTAGTTTTCTAGATCACAACGATATAGTTATAATTTAGAAATGTAAGTTTCATGTATTGAGGAAATCTCAATTTATAACTTCCATAAAATCGATTTATGATTTCATAAATCATAACGATTTAGTTATTAAACGAAATATACAACGATTGTTTAAAATATTGATAGTTTCTTAAAGTCTCAGATATTATGGAAAGATATAAATTAATTTAGAAAAATCAATATATTTTAGATTTTCATTGGTTGTTGACGATACTTTATTTCATAATATTATAGTTATGAAACGATATCTACAAAGATTGTTAAAATATACATTATTTCTTAAATATTCGAATATACAGGAACAAATATTTATTAGTTTACAAAAAATTAATCTATTTGTATTATTATTATTATTATTATTATTATTATTATTATTATTATTATTATTATTATTGGTTGTTGGCGATATTTTTATTGATTTTTGGATCCCATTGTAATTTTATCCATAACTTTTTTAGCTATAAATAAGAACAATTTTCATAGCACACTTTATATCATCTAAGCGATAAAAACCCAAAAAACTATCAAACCCTAATCTCATAATGTCTTTGGTTTCAGCTAAAATCACCCTACCAAAAGATATCAAATCCTATAAAAATTCATGGCGTATCCAAGTCAAGGTGATAAACATTTGTAAAAAAACACTGGGGAAACAAGGAAAAACATTAAATAGGGTTCTTTCTCACGAAAATGTAAGTTTGATGATGTTTAACATTCCAGCAAAGTTATATTCATTTTATAACTTTGAACTTACACATGTAGATATAAAATTTTAGGGTGAAAAGATTCATGCAAGTGTCCAACGTGAATTTGCTTCACGTTTTGAAGGAAATCTAAAAGTAGTTGATTGGAAAGTTATCGATAGTTTTGATTCATGGCATTCAACCGACAATTTCGTGTTGTTGGTCATGATTTTCGAATGAATTTCATAATGTCAACTATTGTCCACAACTCTAAACCTATGAATGATGCTGATGATCATTATTAATGATCAGCAAGTTTTTCATCAATAATATTATGAAATCTTGATAGTTGTATATTGATTGGTAAGTTTTTTCAAATTTAGAAGTTATCAATACTAACATATTAATATATATATATATATATATATATATAATTTCAATTATGAGATTTCATCGGTTAAGAGCAATGAAGGATATTTCAATTCAAGGTGAAACTAGGAAAAATGTTGATTTAAATATACTTATATTTCATTTTAAAAAGATAATTTTATAATTCGATATTATTTCTTAATAATCAGTATTCTTATTTTTTATATCGATGAACGTCTTGGATGTACTTTATAGAGAACATTTGCCGAAAAGTTATTCACTTTAATAATGCTAATAATTGTTGTAGGAGTGTGGAGTGTTTCAAATATTTTGACATTCCACTACTAATTGTGAATCCTAAATTTTCGGAAGTATTTTCTTTCAAAAAAGAGTACCATAATTTAAGTATATTATTATTCATTATTATTATTAATTTATATTTCTAATTACTATTATTTATTTTTTTGGAATTAATAATCCTTTTTAATATCAAAGACTACTAGAAGATGGAGTTACTTTAACAATTTTGATAAACAATCCTAAGCAAAGGTATATCTCTAGATCTAACAATGAGATTGACTATCCAAGGAGGACAATCTCATAGATGCATTCGAGGTATTTGATTTAAATAATCATATTACATTTTAATAGGAATATATCTATATTAATTTATTATTTTAATAATTAGTGAAATTTTTTAACTATAGGTGGGAAAAGTGAAATCCATATGCACAATTTTACAGATTGACACTGATTGGACGTAGTACTATGTTGCATGTCTCGAGTGTAACAAAAAAGTTGAAGAAGAGAAAAAGGAAGATGATCTTCAAAAGACCACCAAACAAAAACCTGGATTTTGATGTTATATATGCGACAAGAAAGCTAAAAACATTGGTGGAAGGTTTGTTATCAAATAAATAAATCATAATAGTATATTTAATAAATATATTTATATTTTTATATAACATTCCGAAATTGTATATATGAATTAAAATACAAACTTCTTGTGCATGTTATGGATCAAACAAATCAAATGAGGTGCATGCTTTTGATAGTGTTTGCAACATAAATTATTAATCAAATAACAACTTCTCTTTTGAATGGGGATTATAGTGAGGTATCTTTTTATAATTTATTATTTCAAAATTTTTATTGATATTTATTTAAAACATATTATTTAGTATTATTAATGTTTTATATTAACAAATCAGATTCATGATTCAAACAATATTCTTAGAGCATAAAGAATCTGATTGGAGAAATATATTGTTTCGTCGTGAATATAGAGAATGACAATCTAAATGGCTACAAAATTTACAAAGTTTCAAAGCTATTATCATCAAATAAATTTATCAAGGACGATACATATTTGGCATCAGAAAATCCGTATTCGTTGAAATCCAAAGAATATGTTTTTACCTAATTTTAATTCGCATTTGCAACAAGATTATATGATAATATTTATAAAGGTGAAATACTTATAATTTTATTATTCTTTTTAGGTGACTTTAACCATGCCGATCCTTTAATAGCCTAGTGGGAGGTAAGTCTCTTGACTAGGATCTCGGCATGGGTTCAAGTCCCAAAGGGTGTAGTTTAGGTGGGGTGGGGTAGTTTAAGGGATGACAAAAAAAAGAAGAGTAACCTTTTTTCTAAAAAAAAGGTGACTTTAACCCTAACTAATAGTGAGGAAAATTTTGAAGGAGCTATGCATAAATTCTCAACACTTATATCAAAAAGAAAAGTCGATTGTGCTATTGATTTTAGTGTTCAATCTTCCTCAAGCAAGAAAGCATGTACTCATGAGTTTGAACTGCTCGAAGTGAAGTTAGTTTAAACGGATGAGGGGAAACAAAAGATTCTAAAGATTGCAAGTATGAAATGGAGGATTTAAATGCAAATTCTAAGTAATTATTTAAGACTTGTTTGTTTCTAAAAACATTAATTAGTTTTGTTTTATTTTGATTCATGGATATTGCAATTTGATTGTTTTTATTGTTATCGTAACTTTCAATATGTCATGGTTTATTGCAGAATTTAACTTCTAACTTTATTTTTGAAAAAGTAGTGAAACTATATTTAAAAAATTATCACTTCAATTTAATCTTTTGAATGTGTATAATCAATTTAAAAATTAAGAATATGAAGATAACACAATGTTTAAAAAGATTAATATTAAACACATATAATTTAAATAACAAAACTTATAATTAAATTTAACTTATAAATATTCATTTCGGAAAATTATTAATGAAACGATAATTTGATATGCATAAAACGATAATTTGAAAATGTAAATTAGGTTTAGTGTTGTTAAAAAAATGTTTTACATATCATATTATTGAAAAGTTAAAACATTTAGTTAATACATAAGATAAGGGAGATTAGTTTAACAATATTCTATATTAAAATAATTTTATTGTTAAATAAAAGTTACCAAAAACAATTATCTGGTTATATTTTTATATATTTACTTATCATTATTGAGCTTAAACTTTTTTGGTTTTGTCTCTAATTTTTTGTTCAACAATCGTATACAATAATTATATTTAACCTAATGATCATTTGTCTCCTAAGAAAAAATGTTTTGTTTTACGTCTATATTTTGTTCAAAAAATTCGATTACATTGGTTTCTAACTTCTTTGCAATCAGAGTACTAAATGATATAACTTTTGTTTCATCTTTTTCAGATTTAAAATTGCGAGGATCAAAAGTCATAATTCAAGTGTATTTAAATAATGGAAACCTACTTCCAAGTAACAGGAATTCAAGAAATGTTCTTCCGAAAGATGCTCGGTTCATAGTTTAGTCGATCAGGCTAAATGATGTCGTTCAACGATGTTTTCTTAGAAATACTACAAATGTTCTCAAACATAATAATGGAGTATCAAAAAATACATGCTTCAAGATACATGTTTTTAATTCGTAATTACTAAACTATTTTTTCTCTCTTCTACATTAATGATTCTATGGCTTATACTATTTTATCTTTAATACGAAATCTGTATATTTGATATGAAGTGGTATATAAAATTACGAGATAGGGTTGATTTCTTTGATTTTATAGGTCAAATCTTAGTTCAAGGTGGAGTTCTTAAAAATATTACAAATGTTCCAAAATCTAATGATGAAGTAACCAAAAATTCATGGTTCGCAAGAAAGAAAGGTACATGTATTTAATATGAAATGCATATATATTATTAGTGTACATCGAGAATCATAAATCATGTCAACTTTGTTTGATTTTATAGGTCTAATACTGGCTCCAACTAAAAAATTAAGTCAACATGTTATCGAACTAACATGACCATCTACTTAATCTACATCTAATTTATTGTCTCTATTTTCAGGCTATTCAATTCATAATTTAATTACGCATTATATACTAATTACTTTTACAATTGTAAATACATGTTTATAAAAAAATTCGTAATTTTAATTATTATATATACTTAGGCGAGAAAAACAAGTTTGATGACTTTATATTGGATTATAGTACAGATAAAGAATCGCAATTTGATTCTAATTCTATTGACGAGGATGATAATGATGATATTAGAAACAAAAAGCAAGATGCCAAATATTTAACAACGGTTTCTAAAAACGTGTTTTGTGTTCCTACATCCAAGGATTTCCTATTAAACCATGAGTAGAGGTACAATTTTCCTATGCCTATATATTTTTTAGATATTCATTGTTCTAATAAAAAAGACAGACTTTGGTTTTTGCAAGGTTACTTTGATCATGGAGATGCATCACACGAATGTTCTTATTGTGGAGCAATAATGTGGTATAATGAACGGATTAATAAGAAACAGAGATCAAAGAAACCTATTTTTACAATGTGTTCTTTACAAGGAAGTGTTAAGTTACCATATTTAAAGAGTTCTCCTCAAGTTTTACTAAAGTTATTAATCGGTGATGATAAACAAAGTAGACATTTTTGTGAACACATATGAGCTTATTATATGATATTTTCGTTGAATTCTCTTGGAGGAAAATTTGATAGATCTATGCCGAAAAGACGTGAACCTAAATGTTTCAGTTGCACAGAGAAAACTACCATATGATGGGTAGTTTAAAACCATAAGATAACGATTATCTAAAATTTTCTCAACCTTACATTGTTGATATAGAGAATGAAGTACAAAACCGTAAAACAATCTTCAAGTATTGATTGTATAAGAAAATATTTAGAAGTATATATTATTTTTGGAGTGATTAATTTTGTATTTTATCTGTTTGTACAGTAAAAAGTCTAATAATTATAAGAAGAAAAGAGAACTCTGTAACGAAATTATTGATGTTATCATCAAAATGTTAAATGAAGTAAACTCATGATTTTTCGTTCGATAAGAGATAAGTTCGAATTCAGAGAGAACAAATCTAGTGAGGGCTTTCATTTTAGGATTGTTTGTGATCGAAAAGAAAAGATGGAAGGACATAAAATATGCCTTCTGCATTAATTTCAGGTGATTTTGTTCCTGATACGTCTAAACGTAATATTATTGTAGAAGAAAATCTGGAAGATTGCAAAGGATTAATGAAATGCATATGTCTTATTTGGCTCTACAATATCCATTGTTTTTTCCTTATGGAGAATATGGTTTCAGACTCGATACTAAAAAGGGTTTACTGGAATTCAAAATAATAAAAATTAAGACTCAATATGAGACAATTTTTTTCATTCATAAACCAAGAAAGGCGTAACGAATGGCATACATTGATCGAGTCTAGAAGTCTTTTTCAACAGTTTTTGGTAGATGCTTTCACGACAGTATAAGCAAGTCGAGTTTTTCGTATATTAGAAATAATCAGTCAAGTTTGAGGGCCGAAAATTATCATTCGCTTAAAGAATTGTTTGAAACTGGCAATACATATATGAGTGAATAAGGACTAAGAATGCTAATTCCATCATCGTTTATTGGTGGACCTAGGTATATGCAGCAACGATATGACGCAATTGCTACATGTACGTACTTTGGATTTCCATATTTATTCATCACTTTCACATGTAATCCTAAGTAGCCCGAAATAACTCGGCATCTAGAAAAAAAGAAACTTGAAGTATGACGATAGACCTGACATTATACGTCGGGTTTTCAAGATGAAACTTGATTCTCTTATTCGAGATTTGACTGATTTCGGACACTTTGGAAAGCATGTATCAAGTAAATACATTTTATATCATATTTTGAATTGTTTATGGAATATATTAGGCCTATTATAAAATAATTCGCTCAGACATGATATTTGTTGAATTGCAGTGATGTATACAATTGAGTTCCAGAAAAGAGGTCTTCCTCATGCACATATATTATTGTTCATGCATCCGAACTGTAAAATTCCAACTGCTGATGATATCGATAGATTTATAAGCGCTTAAATTCCGGATAGAGATAAAGAGCCTGAACTTTATGAAGTAGTGAAAGATTGTATGAAACATGGGTCATGTGGTAAATTTAATCTTTTTAATGCATATGGAAGATGGAACATGTTCTAAGTTTTTTCCTAAACCTAATGTTATATAACGATTGTGGATAAAGATGGTTTCCCTGTATATAGGAGACAAGATACTAGATAATTTATTGAAAAATGTCGTTAAATTGGACAACATATATGTTGTCGCGTATAATAGGGAATTATCTCTTCATTTTTGAGTTCATATTAATGTTAAATGGTGCAACCAATCTGGATCAATAAAGTACCTATTTAAGTATATTAACAAAGGATCATATAATTTTACGGTCGTTGTTGCGAAAGCGAACGATTCTACAAGGAAAAGAAAAAGAGACGACGAAGGGAACCAAAATGATCTGAATAGAAATGAGATCAATTCTTTGATTTCAGGTTCATTTTCCATAAACCTTGGGTTTGTTTATAATTGTTCTTATCGGAATAACTGTTCTATATTAAAATTAATTGTTTTGTTCTTATGACATATATGTTTATGCTTCGGAAGATGACTGAAGATTACTTAATTTCCCTATGCATTATCGTTCCACGCCTGTTGATAAGTTGTTTTTTCATCTACTGGGGAAGCAATTGATTTATTTCAAGGATGATGATGAAGTCGAAACAATTTTACATAGGAAATCAACAGAATTTTCTATGTAATTGGCGTGGCTCGAACTTAATAAGGTAAATCTGATCGCTAGGACTCTAACATATCTTGAGACACCAACAATATTTACATATAATAAAAAGGTAAACAATTTAAAGAAAGAAAAAGAGGATTTTCGAACGGAAGAATAAACTATGTACCATGTAATATAGAAGAAGCTTATTTCATGTGAATACTCTTAAACATTGTTAGAGGTCTGCAAAGCTTTGAAGAGTTGAGAACTTTTAACGGCGTAGCTTATCCTACTTATAAAGAAGCGTGTTGTGTCCATGGTTTGCTTGATGATGGTCAAGCTTACATAGACAGTATTGAGTCCGCGAGTTTTTGGTGTTTTGGTGACATGCTAATAAATTTATTTTCTATGATGTTACTTATATATATGATAAAGCCATAAGACGTTTGAAAAATGACTTGGAAATTTCTAACTGAAGATATTGAGCACAAGAAACGACAATAGTACAAAAACCGGGAAAGTGTTAATTGATTGATGAGGAACAAGCTTTTGGTGTTATTGTGGATCATGCTAATACACATGATGGTTTGTCAAGGCTGCTAGATTCTGTTCTAGAACTTAAACCAAGAAGAATCATTACTGGAGATATAAATATTCTTCTATCCATCCCATATTCTGTTTATGTATAGTCATTTGATTATTTTAGCTGGATTTTTTGTTCAAAGTTATGGTTTGTGATGGTGAGAAAGAGAGAGAGAAAAGACTAGTTATTAAAAAATAGCTATTGAAAAGAGTGACGTGACTATGTTGACATATGTTAATCCAAGGAATGAGGATCCATGTAAGTAACTTTGAGATTAGGGTGAGTCTATAAACCTTAAGTGTGTCTTGATACATATACTAACGGGTAGAAAGATCTCCAATGGGGTTTTTAATGGACATATTGGATAACATGTTTTCTGGGTATGGATGAAAGATGCAAGAGTGTTTGAAACATGGTGAACACAATTACTGTCCGCCTTTGACAAATGGTCATAGACTCTTCCTTCATGATATTAGACGTGTAGCTATGCGTTATGCAGTTGTAATGGGTGAATAAGGCGACATGGTTGTAAGTTTTGAAATAAACGCATTCTCCGTATTGTCCTAACTTTGTTAGCAAAGTTAAATACTTTTAGAGAAATTTCAGCTTCTAAGTTATATCAACTGAAATGGTGTTGCTGGTTTGACTATATAACTCTGGCTGATACTGCTCTGTCTTTTTACAGGTTGTAGGAGGGAAAGGCCATGAAGCATATCAGCTTGAAGGTGATAAGAAAGAGTTCTATGATGATCAACAAGAATGCCGAGAAGCATTACAATCCGTTGATGAGCTCCACCAAGCTGGAATAGACACAAGCGAGTTCCCATGGCGGTAAGTGGTTTATTTTTGTAAATAACAAACCAGCAAACGATTTTGCTGATAGTTCTCAAGATATCATTTATCGATTTTTTCTTCATATTACTCTGCTTGTACAGGTTACCAGAAAATCACTAATATCTGTGTGGTGAGATGATAAGAACATACGTTAGCGTAGCCAAACCATGAAAATGGGTTTACTTTCTGCTGCTCAATTCTTTTGCTTAGATCAATTTAGAAGCTCATGAATTCTACACAAGAGACATGGAGTTATCTAACTTTGTGAGTCACCATTACCTTGAAGTTATTCCATTTTTCTTACTTATCCGTTTTGTTGGTTAAGTGGAAATCTTGTCAAATTTGCATGGCCGGTCTTGAGGTTACCAAGCACGAGTTTGCAGTCCATTTTTATTTTCAAAATTTTAGTTTGAGAATCGACCCGTTTTTAAAAATTTTAGTTTATGAATCATCCTATTTTTCATTTTCAATTGCAGCTTTTAAAATCTGAGGACCGGCCATAAAATTCGGCTAAACTTTTCTCATGTTGATTAAATGTTGAAAATGAAAAGTGTTGATATAGTTAGACTTGTTTACTGCAAGAGAGAGGAAGATTCTAAAGGTGAAAAAGCTGTGTACAAATTGCTAAGAGAGTCAATCCCAGAAATGTAATTAGTTGTTGTGTTGGTGTATGTGTTGAGTTAGATATGGCATTAGCAGGTGTGTTTAATTTGGATAAACCAATTTAAACTCAACTAACAAAATTGATTCATATCTAATTAGTTTAAAACTGATTTTTGGTTAATCTTTTCTAGTATCAATTATCAAAATTTGATACTAAACCTAATTTATAATAATAAATTCAAGCAAAAAAATGTTAATGATGAATAAACGACTATAAACAAATTAGAGGAATACATGATTGAACAATAAGAAAATTAGGACAATGATATATTGAAAGCTCCTTTCATACTTTGTGTAAGTGGAAGATGAATACCAAATTTGAATTGCAAAGAGTTAAAAAGATGCTTAAAACAAAGACTTTGTAATAGAATGTATATGAATATCATAGATCCTAGTGTTATTCTGACACAAACATAATGATCAATGTCAAAATATCTTGTTCGAGCATGAAACGTATGATTTGCTAGAATTATGACAAGTTGTCATATAACCACTTTTTGAGAAAGTTTTGGACATTGTTTTATTTTCTACTTCTCTTGAGTTCTTGGAGATAATTGGTTGCTTTAGAGAAGACCAATGGGTGACGTTGCCTCCGGAAAATGTGCAATATTTATAAATGGATTTTTGTTTGAACTTGCATCCTCCCCAATCATTGTCATTGTGGGCATGTAATGTACAATTTGTATCTTTTATAAAAGAGATCCTCATGAACAAATACACAAACATGTTGAACCAACCACGCAAGTTTCTGCGTGGCACGATCATGTTTGTCTTTGAGACGTAGCAAAGCAGGGGCCGAGTGAAATTTGATTTTGTGACTTGCCAGCCGGATGTTGTCGACGAGGCGAAGACTTGGTGAATGATCCTTTGGTTTTTATTGGTGTGGAAGTGTTATCTTTAGTGCTCTTCGAGTCATTAGGTCGTCTCGACAAGGCAATTTTTGTGACATGTCTTTGGATTGACTACGCTCTTCGATGATGTGATCCTTTGAATGAAGAGTATGGTAGGCTATCACGGACGACGAGGCGATCCTCCGTCGATGAGGCATTATAAATTAGATCTGCTTGACTTGGTTTTAAGGTTTTAATAGTTTCGCCCTTGGATGGACTGCCTGCATACCAATTATAGAGGGATCAAGCCAAACGTAGTTCTAATTACATCAATGGAGACGACGAGGAGATATTCCATTGATGAGGCAGTTTCTTTGCTGGATAAGTTGTTCTTTGTCGACAAGGCAGTCCTGGAGTTGAGTGGTGGTTGGCATGTGGAGATGATGAGGCGATGCTAAACGGCGAGGCGACACTGGTTGATAGGTGGAGATTAGGAGGCAATCTGTCCAGTGTTGTCCAACGAGTGGAGATGGCGAGGCCATCGTGAGTGTTAATTGTTGAGTGAAGGCGACAATGCAATCTGTTGTTTGAGTGTTAGTCGTTGAGTGAAGACGACGAGGCAGTCTGTTGTTCGAGAGTTGGTTGCTGAGCAGAGTCGATAAGGCAAACTTCTAAGTGTTAGTGGCTAAGTAGTGTCGACGAGGCAAACTTCTAAGTATTGGTGGCTGAGCAGTCTCGACGAGGAAAACTTTATTGACTGTTGATGACTTAGCAGTCTTGACGAGGCAAACTGTCTTAACTATTGATGGTTTAACAGTCTCGACGAGGCAAAATTTTGAGTGTTGATGACTTAGCAGTCTCAACGAGGCAAACTGTCTTGACTATGATGACTTAGTAGTCTCGACGAGGCAAACTTCTGAGTGTTGATGGTTGAGGAGTCTCGACGAGGAAAATTTTCGTGACTATTGATGACTTAGCAGTCTCGCCGAGGCAAATTCCACTTATGAGAAGAGATGGTCGAGCAAGGTTGACGAGGAAAATTCCACTTATGAGAAGAGAATGTCGAGCAGGGTCGATGAGGTAATTATATAGCTGAGTAAAGGTTTACAGGTGGAGACGATGAGGCAATGCTGGTCGATAGGCGGAGACGCGACGCAATCTCTGGGTTGAGAGTCAACCTTTAAGTGATGGAAATGAGGCAGCCTCCCATTAAGTAAGTGAGGGATGAGATGAGGTGAAATCTTGTTTTGAGAGGTGAGGGATTAGCAAAGTTGATGAGAAAATATTTTTCTCGCAAGTCTTATTGAATGTATGCGACAATGCAATCTTATAAAATTTTCGGTCGCTATCACAGAGTTCTCCCAAACTGGTCCCTTGTACAGTGTTTGCGGTCGTATCTCTAGGACTCTCATTGTGAACCCCTTCTGTTTTATGGGGTTATCATCCTATTTATAGCAGTTGAGACATTGTGCAGCGGGACCCGTAATGATCATAACTCAAAGATCTGCGCATCTCAGTTGCGGGTGGTACCTGTCTGACCCGAATTTGGGTCGTTGGGTTTGGATCAATGTTTACTTTCTTTATCCTAATGATTTAGAGGTTGGGTTCTTGATGGACCTCTGAATGGGTGAAAATCCGAGCCCAACAGTTAGCCCCCCAGGTCGGCAAGATATTTTTTGTTGATTGTGGCGAACGCCGAGGCCTATCAAGAATACGGGTCAAATATTTGGAGGTGTCGGTTGTAATGAAAATAAATATGTCTTAGTGGGTGTCAAGGCGATGAGAAATAGGCTTCACATCGTCTATCCGTCTTGGTGAAGCGATATATGATAAATTTCCAGGTCATTGATGGTTGATGACAGGGTAGTGCTTCTTTCGAAATATATAACTCCGAATATTCTTTTTGGTCGTCTAACCTCGTTCAATGTTGAGAGTGAAGTAATGTGTCTTGGCCAACTTGATCCTAGTCGTCTTCAGGAGATAATGAGGTAACACTTTAAGATGTTTCGTGTTGTGGTAGATGACGAGGTGATGTTTACTAAGTCTTTGGGTTATTTATCTTAGGTGACGAGGAGAATTTAGTACATATCTTCAAGTCGTATGTGGAGTAGGCAAGGTGATCTTCGAGATGATCTTTTCAGGTCATATGTGAGTAGCCGAGATTAATTTTGTGGTGATCTTCGGGTCGTCTGTTAAGGTAGACAAGGCTTCAAACATAGGTGGATGATCTTAGTGCTTTTAATTTAAAGCTTGTAGACGTGGCATAGGTGCGAATTGAAGAGAATAAGGAGGTTAGGGTCGACTTAGAGAAGAGATCGATTAGATAAGGGGAAATTTGGGTATATCTGAAGAATGACCAGGTAGGGAGCGGGTAAATGGTAAATTTTTTCGAGAATATTTTTGTTGTTGCCGTTATTTTCTCCTTCTCTTTTTTTATTTATTTTTGTCGTCTGGGAGACGTGAAATAATGTTTCTTTTGGTCTTTTGTAGCATCCTGGACGACGCAGGCGAGGATGATTGCTGTATCTTGAATTTTTCTTAACATGTTGCATGTTTTAAAATTTTTGACTATGTGGTTGTTTTTGATGACCCGTTGACATCTACAGCATTACTTTGTCACCTTTTATTCTTCTCACCGCCTTTTGTCAATTAGGCGACAATTGGTTTTGATATAATTAGTTCCATGTAGACGAGGCGATAATCGGTTTAGGCGAGTTTTAATTTTTATGAGGTCTTTCTTAGTTTTGATGAACGAGTTTGGTTTTTGACTAGTCAATGCTCAATTTTTAAAACAAAATGTACTCGACGAGGTGTTTTGGCTTGATTTTTCAAACGATATTTTTATTCGACGAGGCGCTTTGACTCAATTTTTATAACGAGACTTGTACTCGACGAGGCGATTTGGCTTGATTTTTAAAATGATATTTGTACTCGAGGAGGTGCTTTTTCTCAATCTCAAAATGAGATTTGTACTCGACGAGGCGCTTGGCTTGATTTTTAAAACAACATTTGTACTCGACGAGACGCTCTGGCTAGATTTTTTAAACGACATTACTCGATGAGACGCTTTGGCTCGATGATTAAACAAGATTTTTACTCGACTTGGCGCTTTGGCTCGATTTTAGTAAACAAGTTTCAACTTAATGAGGCATTGCTCGGTTTCGGTAAAGGAGTTTCAATTCGACGAGGCATTGCTCAGTTTTGGTATATGAGTTTCAACTCGACATGGCTATGCACAGTTTTGGTAAACGAGTTTCAAATCGACATGGCATTGCACGGTTTTGGTCAACGAGTTTCAACTTGATGTGGCATTGCACGATATTGGTAAACGAGTTTCAACTCGACGTGGTATTGCACGGTTTCAATATACGAGTTTCAACTTGACGTTGCATTGAACATTTTTTAAGCAATATTGCTATTACATATATTTATTATTATTATATATATATAATATGTTGTTATGCGGGTCGTCCACTCCGTTGGTGTTCACTTTTATGACTAATGTACGAGTAGGTACTCAGGTTGATAAGGCTGCTTTTGAACCACACCTGAAATAAGACTGGAAATTATGTGAGGTACTGAGCTTGGCTTAAGTTTAATATGGTAGAAGAGTTGAGTTTAGTTTAATAGACGAGGTGCCAGTTGAATATCAGTAATGACGAGGCTTTAGCTCGATTTTGAAAATGAGATTTTACTCGGCGAGGCTTTAGCTTGTTTTCAGAACGAGGTTTTTCACTAGTTTTTTTCTTCCCATATTGATATCCTTGCCAGGACATCAATACGAGCTTGATCTCAGCTATTCTTTTGTGTGTGCATGAGCTTGGTTTTTATTTTATGCGAACTTGAGCTCGGTTTTGAGCTTGAGTCGATGATTAACTCTCTCAAGCTGTTTTTGCTGCGTCGAACTTAGTGTGGAGTTTCCTTGCGTCGCTGGCTTGGTTATCTAGGCGTTGCATGATGACATGGGTGGTCTTGACTTGCTGATTCTCGTCCTGCGGTTTGTTTATTTCTTGTTGGACTATATTGGCCTCGGCCTGGGCAATGATATGTGGATCTATATCAGCCATGCTTGATTGCTTGAACTTGATGATTGTCTCTCTCTCTTTCTCCAACTGTTATGACTGCATCGAGTTTAGCGCGAAGTTCCCTTGCTTCGCTGGCTTGGTCATCTAGGCGTTGCATGATGACACATGTGGTCTTGACTTGCTAATTCTCATTTTGTGGTTTGTTTATTTCTTGTTGGACTATGTTGGCCTTGGTTGGGCGATGATAGGTGGATTGCTAGTTCCGCTCAAAGAAATTTACTTTTCCCCAAAAACGACGCCAAATGTTGAACCGACCACACAAGTTTCTGCATGGCACGATCTATTTTGTCTTTAAGAGGTAGCGAAGCGGGAGCCGAGTGAAATTTCATTTCGTGAGTTGCCAGCTAGGTGTTTTTGACGAGGCGAAGACTTGGTGTGGGAACTAAAATTTGTAGTGTCGATTTCTGTTAGTTAAAGAAATAACCTAAGACAAGTAAAACTAATTGAGTCGCAGCTCACTAACACAATCGAAAAATAACCTAATGCTCTAAGTGTTTGGTTGCAGAGAAAAATTTGTCTTGTTCTATTATCCTCATCTCTCTTATATAGACTTCCAAGGTTGGTCCGCTTTCCTTTCCCGCCTCCGATTCGAGTTCATTCTTCTGCGGAAATCTTCATTTCCGAGTCTATTCTTCCGTAGAATATTCCTTTTCATATTCGAGTTCATCTTCCTTCAGAATTGTTCCTTTTTAGATTTTTTCATTTTCATGTCTCGTGAAACTAGGATAAACCATCATCGTTCTTGGATCAAATTCTCGTCTAAAATCATAAGTGGGTCATTATCGCGCTTTAGGCCTTTTTGGGTTGTTTTGCGGTTTAGACGATTTTTATGATTGCTATCGAAGAATTTGTCTCTCATACGATGATATGATGCTCGTTCCGCGAAGTAATAATGTTAATCGTATAGGTGAGACAACATTGGCGTCCAAGTTAGTCGTTATCGTTTATACGAATGATAAAAATAATACATCTTTGTGACTATTCTGGGGAAACGATAAAATTAATCGCATAGCTGAGATAATCCTTGGTGTTCAGTTAACCATTATTGTATTATGAAATTAAAGTTCATACGAGAAAATTTTATTGTTCTTTTGCAAAACTTAATGAGTAAGCGTATAGATAAGATAACTTCGATGTTCAAGTTAACCGTTACCGTTTATATGATTAATTCAGAATTTACACGAAAGGTTATCGTAGAATTCTAGCGAAAACTCAAAACGATACGAAAGGAGAGATGACTTGTTCGAGACATGTTCTACTCGCTTATGGGCAAGAAGAACGTGAACGTATGCGCTTCTGCTCGCCTATAGGCAAGCAGAACGTATGCGGTTCTGCTTCACATGGGTGAATAGAACATGTGTTGTTCGGTGCACCCATGGGCAAGCAGATGGTGTGTAGTTCATAACGTAAGCGATTCAGCTTGCCCATGGGCGAGCAGAATGTGTGTAGTTCTGCTTGTCCGTAAGCGACTAAAATCTTAGCCAAAGCGTTTGTCCGGATATCATGGTTGATCTTTTTATTGTTCAGGAACATATCTGTCGAGATCTTTCAGGAATCTTGGACGTTGATTCCGAGTATATCGTTTTTGATCCCAATAGTTAGCCTGCTCATTACTCTGGCCGTATGGTTGGTTCTCATGCCTGAGCTAACACCTTCTTCCCTAGCTAACCCAAATCATGGAGCGATTCACCCGATGGGTTCTTTGACGACTCCCATTCCTACCGAGGATTCTGAGCATGGGACTGACTAGATGCCTCCCCCTCTTACCGTCAAGCGAGATATTGTCCCAGCGATACGTGATCCTGATGCTTCTCATGTTACTAACTAGAGGGGACGAAAAAGGCCTTGTCCTAACTCTAGGCAGCCGAGAAGAGGAGATGTGCAAGAGGGGTTTAGGTTGGACACTCACCACAAGGGGCTCCTGCCTCGAGTTCAATGTCGCAACATCGCACAAAAATTTGTCTTGAAACTATTTCTTTATCATATTAGTTGTTCCCTTACTCCTTTTCATGTTGTGCATCTTGTATCATTGATTGACGGGATACTCGGTGACTGCGGGTAGGAGGTAAAACGTCTTATAAAAGATCTTTCTAAGTCGAAGGATAAGTTGTCGCGGTTGGAGACAAAACTGGGACTGATTGAGGGTGCTCCTTCCTTAGAAGTATCTTAATTCGAGGCTCAGATCGGCGGGATCGAGAGGGACCTTGGGAAGACGGTGAGTTCTTTGCTTAAGGAGAAGAAGGATAGGAAAGCTAAGGCAAGGGAGTTGCTTCACTTATAGTGCCAAATGTAGATTGTGGATGGTTCACCGAGTCGTGGAGTTTTGGAGGTTGGGGCCGAGTCAAGGGTCATTTCGTATGCTGACCTACGAACTATTTTGTCCAGGATTGCGAGCTCTCTTGGCTAATTGATGAATAATCACAATAGGGATTTGACCCTAGCGGTCATCGAAGAAGGATTGAGCAAGATTTAGATTTTTCAAGGCGAAGAACCTCCGTCTTTTTAGACAGAGGAGACCAAGTTATCTGCTTGTAAAGAAAAGCTGATGTTCGTTAAGGGAGATTTTGGTTCTATCTTTGCCGCCTTGAAGTCTGACTGTACTCTTCCGCCATTTCCCAGTAACCCAGTGAATCATTATCCTAAGAATATCAAGCCCCGCGAGGCGGGTGAAGTAGGGAAAGATGAAGCGGTGGCAGATTCGGGTGAAGTAGTAGGAGAGGAAGAGGTCCTTACCTTGAATTATGAATGAGGTTGATATCCTATCTAGGAAATTTGGCTTTTATGTTTTTGTTTTTGTTTGTTCCGTTTGAGTATGGCCGTGTTTAAGTTATGGACCTGGTCTTATGTGGCTTTGCATCCTCTATCGCTTTGTGGTTTTGTATTTAAGACCGTTTCGCGGTTTTATATTAATAAATTACGTTTTTATATTTTGTAAGCAATGTTATTGAATTGGAGTTAAAATTACGAGTGACTATCGTATCTCGTTCTCTGATGTTCACCATATTCTTTTGTCCGTTTCGTGTGCGAGTTTTCGATGAACTTAATTCTTGGGTTTTATGGACTTACGTATATGAGTGATGAGACACATTTAGGAATTTCGTATCAATTATATACTATATCTAGTCAAGTAGTCATGTTAGAGACCAGTGTGTTGGATTTAGGGCAAGACCTAAGCTTACTTTTTGTTTTAGGGTGTGCGGTGATTGTTCCGCCTTACGTATCCCTTTTACGATTTTGACTTGGTTCCATCTCAATACTGAAGTCTGCAATAGGTTCTTTGGCTTATGTGACTTGCATCGATCAGGAACCGAGCATCTCCCCAAAGAAAATTTCAAAGTCGTTCGGAAGTGCTGACCAAAATTTTGTTTTTATAGCGCTCTATCCTTGTGTCGGATGTATGAGAACCAATCTTACGAGAGGTTAGGTGACTAGTTTGTTTGTGGTAACCAAAATTTGCACTGGCGATTTTCGTTAGTTAAAGAAAGTTAAGGAAACCCTAACTTTCTCTAAGGTCTCAAATTTTTGCTAAGCCAAACGTTCCGAGACTAGAACACAATATCTGTCGAGATATTTTGGGCATCTCGGACGGTTATTCCGAGTATATCGTTTTTGACCCCACCATTTGGTAAATGATCCTTTGGTTCTTTGTTGGTGTGGAAGTGTTTTTCTTTAGTGCTCTTTGTGTAAGCAGGTCGTCTCGACGAGGAAATTATGTGATAGGTCTTCTGGTCGACTATGCTCTTTGATGAGGCGATCCTTTGAATGAAGAGTCTGGCAGGCTATCAGGGACGACGAGGCGATCCTCCGTCGATGAGGCATTCTAAATTAGAGTTGCACGACTTGGTTTTAAAGTTGTTTTTATTTAATAGTTGCGCCCCATGATGGGCTGCCTACGTACCCATTAAAGAGGGATCAAGTCAAATGTAGTTCTAATTACAATGGTGGAGACGACGAGCCGACCTTCCGTCAACGAGGCTGTGTGTTGGAGAAGTTCTTTGTCGACGAGACAAACTTGGAGTTGAGTGCTGGTTGGCATGTGGAGATCATGAGGTGATGCTAGACGACGAGGCGATGCTGGTTGATAGGTGGAGATGACGAGGAGATCTTTCCAGGGTTGTCCAACGAATTGAAATGACTAGGCTATCTCATTGTGAGTGTCAATTGTTGAGTGAAGGTGACAAGGCAATCTACTGTTTGAGTGTTAGTCGTTGAATGAAGGTGACAAGGCAGTCTTCTGTTCGAGAGTTGGTTGCTAAGCAGAGTTGACGAGGAAAAATTCTAAGTGTTGGTAGTTAAGCAGTTTCGATGAGGAAAACTTCTAAGTGTTGGTGGCTAAGCAGTCTCAACGAGGCAAATTCCACTTATGAGAAGAGATGGTCGAGCAGGGTCGACCATGCTCAACCAGGAAAATTCCACTTCTGAGAAGCGATGGCCGAGCAGGGTCGACGAAGTAATTCTATAGCTGAATGTTGGTTGACAGGTGGAGACAATGAGGCAATGTTGTCGATGGGCGGAGACGACGAGGCAATCTTTGGGTTGAGAGTCGATCGTTAAGTGATGGCGGCGAGGCAGTTTCCCGTTAAGAGAAGTGAAGGATGAGCGGAGGCGACGTGGTGAACTCTCGTTGTGAGAGGTGAGGGATTAGTAGATTTTATGGGACAATATGTTTCTTGCAAGTCTTACTGAATGTAGGCGACGAGGCAATCTTATAGAATTTTCAGTCGGCTATCCCAGAGTTCTCCTGGACTGGTCCCTTGTACAGTGTTTGTAGTCTTCTATCTAGGAATCTCATTGTGAGCCCACTTTTCTATAGGGTTATCATTCTATTTATAGCAACGAGACTCGCGATGAACAGGACTCAGAGATCCACGCGTCTCCATTGCTGGTCGTACCTTTCTGACCGCGGAATCGTCGGGCTTTAATCAGTGCTTACTTTTCCTGAAGATTCAGAGGTTGAGTTCTTAATGGGCCTCTGAATGAGTGCAAACTCGGGCCCAACAAAACTCAACAACCAATTACATATCTTGCATTGAACTCTTACAAAATGGTTCAAGTTGAGGTGTACCTTATTAATTTGTAAAGCATATGTGTTGATATTGGGACAAAATCTAGCATTCCAGTAACAATTCGAAAGTGAGAAATTGAGCTATTTTCAAGAACCATGTCATTCATATATAATAAGAGAAGAATGATGTCTTTGCCTTCACTATAGACAAATATAGAAGGATCAAATATGCTGCATTTGAAACCAAACTCTAGAAAACTCGAGGTACTTGTATCAGGAAATCTAGTGATGTCCAACATACATAGTTAGGCTTGCTCTTGTCCTGAAAAATAGATGATTTTTTCATGTACACAACTTCATGTAAGAATGTATTAGTTAAATATAATTGTTTGATGTCCCATTGCTTAATTATTGCTACATAAAACACAATTATGTTTGTGGTTGTACGTATGATATATGTTTCATGATAATCGATTCTTATCTATTTGATTAAACCTTTTGCAACAAGCATTGCTTTCAGTTTATCAAAGATCAAGTTTCTTAATACTCGTTTACACCCTAAAACGTGCATATCGAGTATATATAGTTATCCATATCTTCTTGCATACATTTCCCCCATCCTTCATCTTTAGATGTTGCAGAGACTGTTTTAAGTTTTGGTAACTTGTTTTCTATGTGAAAAAGAGATATCGCAAATTTTATTTTATGAAACCGACTTTGAATGTAGTTTTCATGTGGTGACCAAACTATTATGTTATAGTTGGAAGATGTAAGTGATCATCTTGTGAATGATTTGGTAAAGCATCATGTCCTTGAGAAGATGAAGATGATTCATAAGAGCTTGTTTTACTAGATGAGGGTGATGGGTTGTTGCTTAAAGAAACAAGATCTATTCTATAATCTCATGCGTAGTTGGCTCGTTTGAATGTACACTCATGAACAAATCTGAAACATATTGAAAAGATTGCTTGTTTGTGATAGGTTGTTAATGTTTTTCTGTATAACATATATTGATTTGTGTATGTGATACAACATTAGAACATTAAGATGCAGAGGAAATGTTATGATTGAAGAAGGTGACTGTACTCTTTTCAAACGAAAATGTTGTTTCAGCAAATATCTGACTTAAATCAATTCTCTTGTTGTTGGAAGTAGACATTTATATGCCTTGAACTTGTCATTGTATCTAAGGAAAACACACTATAGTGACCTTTGATTAAACTTATTTGCAGCATAATCTCAAAGTGTGGGATAACAAGTGTTATTACTCGGTTTTAATGCATAATAATGAGCATTTATATATGCTATTTAGCATTATTCCAAGCGTTTTCCTTGCAAATCTGGTATATTTTCAGGACTCTAAGTGTTCGGGTCGTTTTGGAGCAAAAGATGCATTTCAGAGCAAATCATAAGAATTCGCTAATTGCAGAACGCAGTGATCGATCGAGCAATTATGAGATCAATCAAGCAAAGCATTTAAAGGAGTGCACGATCGGGTAACACAGATCCCGATCGGGCATTTGCTCCTGGAAAATCCCGTAACAAGAGATCGATCGTGCATCTGGCAGATCGATCGAGCACCATAGGGAATCGATCGATCCCTCTGCCCGAGGAAAACAAGAAAATTTTCAAATTTTGCATCCAAGTCCTCAAATTTATCTAGTTTTCATATTTTTAATTATTTATTTGTTAGACTATAAAAGCCTTATGGCTTAGGTTTTATTAGTTGCACTTTTTACACTTTTACAACTTTGAGCTTTTACGGAGAGAAGGATCTGAACCCTGTATTTGGAGAAGATTTATGAACTCTGATTTTATATACCAATATCCATACTTATTTTACTATGTGTTCTTCTTTGATATTGAATTGTTTATGCTTTGCAATGTCTGAGTAGTTCACTAGTTAGGTTTTAGGTTTTCTCAGGGAAATCAGGATCGATTGTTAGGGTTGTTCATAAAGAGATTGAATTTGTTAGGTTCTCAGATTAGATTTAATCATAATGCATGAATTAGCTTCATCACCTAGTTCTTGATAATAGATTGATAAATACAAAGGAATTTGGTTTACAAATTTAACCTTATATAGATGAGTAAATGTATTTGCTTGCAGAAGTATTGTCTTAGGGGTTTATGAACTTAGCAAATTTGAACTGTAGTGCATATCTCAATTATCTAAATATGGCGGAAGTTTGTCTTTAGTAATTTGAATATAGGGATTAATACTTCGGAAGGAGATTAATCTAGTTTTTGTTTTTTGAGTTGATAACTATTCTCAAATGAAAATATCTGCATGATAACCTGACTTTTAAATCAGACTACTTGTGAGCCTATTGCCTGACGCTTTTATTTCATAGTTTTCAACTGTTTTAATTAATTATCTTTTTGATTCTGTTACAAACATCTTAAATATTATGTCTTAGCTTGATTTGAGATAAAACTAATCGTTGTGCTATTTGGTCTCTGTGAGATTCGACCTTATCTATGTTATAGTGTTATGTTCTTTGAGGTGTAGTTTAGGATTAAAATCTTAACCTATCAGAATTTTGGCACCGTTGTCGGGGACCAATAGTGCCTTTAAGTTTTATTAAAATTCTAGTCTAATCTCGTTCTTTCTTCTTGTTTTTGTTTTACAGGCGCATGATTAGAAGATCTGACAAATCCTCTGAATTCTTCAGCCTTAGTAACGCAGAACTCGCAAAGTTAGAACGCCCAAACCGGAAAGCTAAGAAAGACACAAGCTTATCCAGTCCAATGGCTGATAACGTTTCTTTCAACAATCCGCTCGCACCCGAAGGTCAAATCGATCCACCTCCTCCTAGACTCAGTCAACTGATTCTCCATCAGGCAGGAGGGGGAGCTAACGGCAATCAAGTGCCACAAGGCCAACAAATAGCTGATGGCAACCAACTACCACCGGAAAACCCAATTCCTCAAAATATCGATGCAAGAAACTTTATCTTGTATGGAGATCCGGAAAGATTTGCTAATGCAATGCTCAGAACCACCCTCTAGTTGGTTGATTCAACAACCCTCAGGCATTCTACGCTAACAGGAACCCTATCGAACCTTAACAATCTCAGCGCAGGGAATACTAATTTCATATTCAGCTCATTCAGATGATCTGTAGCAACCAATTTAGTGGTTTACCAAATGAGAATCCAATGGATCATATTGAAAACTTTAAGGACATCTGCAGCACCACCAAACTCAGTGGGGTATCGCGTGATTTTATGTACTACAACTTGTTCCGTCATTCTCTAGCTGAGAGAGCACTTCGCTAGTGAGCTATATCAATAGCCAAGGTCAAAGGGTGTACAATCAAGGATACAATTCAGGCTTTAGCAAGACTCACCCAAATCTCTCTTGGAGAAGTAACAATGTGGAAAACCCACAAGATCAGGTTTACCCAACTCAACAAAAACCTTCTGTGCCTAACTTTGGTAAGAAGTTTGTTCAGAACCAAGGAGGTGGTGGTTTCCAAGGAAATCATAACAGGAACTATGTGCAGAACTCTAATTCAGGCGGTTTTCAAGAAACCTCTCAGCGTGTCTTTCAACAAGCACCACCAACTAAAGCTCCTCAAGGAAATTCGATTGAGATGATGTTTAAACAGCTTTTAGAAGGAAAACAACAGTCCTAAAGAGAAGTTAAGGATTTAAAAAAAAAAATTGAGGCATCGTCTACACATGTGAAGCTTCTTGATACTCAAGTTGTTCAAATTGCAAAGCGGTAAAGAGACCAGTTGGGAAGTGGTAAATCTCTACCCAATAACATGGAAATGATCTATTATTAGAAGGATTTGTAGAGGATTTGGATGAATTTGAACATGATTCAGATTTTGAGAAGTTGGAAAAAGATGCAGACACGACTGCACGATTGGGGGCAGTCCGATTTCAGAGGAGCCAATCGATCGGACACTCCTTGCCCGACCGTGCAACCAAGTGAAAAAGTCCAGGGTAAAATGATAGATCAGGCACATCTGAAGCCCGGTCGATCCCTTTAGTCGGGCACGATGATAAACAAAATGCTCGATCGGGCACTATTTGCCCGATCGAGCAGACAATACTGAACTCAAAAAATAGAGATCGATCGATCCCTAAGAGATCGATCAATCCCTTCTCTGAAACATATCTACTTCCTTCTAGAGTCTACAAACCCAAGGTACCTTACCCAGTGAAACCTAAAACTTCCAGAAAATACTTAGAGGATGCAAAATGCAAAGAGATGATCAAGGAATTGAGTGTGAGACTCCCATTTTCTGATGCTTGTAAAATGATTCCTTCTCTTAAAAAGTATGTTAAAAGCATGGTTACAAGCAAGCTTTCATTGGAAGAAGGAGCAATGATGATTATAGAGGAGTGCAGCTCTATTCTACAAAATCGAATGCTTAAGAAGCTTAGAGACCCATGTAGTTTTGTTCTTTCAGTTGAGATTGGAGACATCACCATTGCTATATCTCTCTGCGATTTGGGTTCTAGTGTGAATCTTATACCTTTCTCTATGGCTAAGAGATTATGGTTAACATACATTAAGGATACAAAGAT
Source organism: Iberis pinnata (assembly GCA_900406425.1). Lineage (NCBI taxonomy): Eukaryota > Viridiplantae > Streptophyta > Magnoliopsida > Brassicales > Brassicaceae > Iberis > Iberis pinnata. Next base: position 9,237 of record OVBE01000041.1, on the reverse strand, counting down.
CTCTTGGTTCTCGTTGATCATTCGGTGAAATATCCTGTTGGAGTTTTAGAGAACCTACCTGTCAAGATTGGAACACCTTTTGTACCAATCGATTTCGTTATTCTGGAGCTTGGAGAAGAACCTAAAGACCCTTTAATTCTAGGAAGACCTTTTTTTGGCTACGGCTGGAGCAATAATAGATGTGAAAAAAGGCAAGATTGATCTTCACTTTGGAGACATGGTAATGAAGTTCATCTTACAAGAAGTTTTGAAGAAACCATCTCTGGATGCCAAATCCTTTTGGGTTGATACAGTTGCTGAAGCTATAGAGGGAGTTATTGATGACTTCTTATTTGATGATCCCTTAGAGATTGCTTTGACTAGCGCTACCGATGCACATTTTTCCTTTAGTGATGATGTTACAGGTCTTACCAAGATGCTTGATGCTAGTAGGCGGTTTGAGGAGATGACTGATTTTGTGGCATTAGTGGAGGCAGCTACAAAGCCTTCACCTAAACCGTACCCTGCACCTCTTGATGATCTATGGAGCGAGCTGAAAGCTCCAAAGCTAGAACTTAAAACTCTCCGAGCAGGGCTCAGGTACGCATTTCTAGGTCCTAATTCTACATAACCAGTGTTTGTGAATGTTGATTTAAACAATGTCGAGACTGCTTTGCTTTTGTATCAATTGAGAAAGTATCATAGAGCCCTGGGTTACACCTTATATGATATCACAAGAATTTCACCAGATTTGTGCATGCATATGATACATTTAGAAGATGAATCTAAAACTTCTGTAGAACATCAGAGACGTTTAAATTATAATCTGAAAGATGTTGTTAAGAAATAGATAATAAAACTTTCAGATACATGTATAATCTATCATATTTCATATAGTAATTGGGTTAGTCATGTGCGTGTTGTTCCTAAGAAGGGGGGTATAACAATTGTTAAGAACGATAAGGATGAATTGATTTCCACTAGAACTGTTACAGGTCATAGAATGTGCATTGATTGTAGGAAATTGAATACTGCTACTCGCAAAGATCATTTTCTTTTACCTTTTATTGACCAAATACTTGAAAGATTGACTAATCATCCTTATTACTGTTTCCTAGATGGTTATTCAGGTTTCTATGCATATCGTAGAATGCCTTTTGGATTGTGCAATGCCCCAATGACTTTTGAAAGATGAATGATGTCTATTTTCACTAATATAATTGAAAACATCATGGAAGTATTCATGGACGATTTCTCCGTCTATGGATCTTCCTTTGATGTCTATTTTGCTAATTTGTGCAGGGTCCTTCAGAGATGTGAAGAGATCCACTTGGTTCTCAACTGGGAGAAATGTCACTTCATGGTGACAAATGAGATTATGTTAGGACATAAGATTTATGAGAAAGGTATTGAGGTAGATAGAGTTAAAATTAAGGTTATGACTATCTTGTAGGCGCCCAAGTCTGTAAAAGACGTTCGCAATTTCTTAGGTCAAGCAGGTTTCTACAAATTATTCATTCAGGACTTCTCAAAAATCGCTATACCACTTACAAAGTTGTTGTGCAAGGAAGTCAAATTTAAATGGGATGATGAATACCAAAGCTCTTTTCTCGCGATTAAGGGAGCTCTTGTGAGTGCTCCAATCATGCAACCACCAGAATGGGATTTCCCTTTTGAGGTAATGTGTGATGCCAACGATTATGCAGTAGGAGTGGTTCATGGACAGCGTAAAGATAAGAAACTTCATATCATCTATTATGCCTCAAGAACGCTAGATAGAGCTCAATGCAATTATGCCACAACTGAGAAGGAATTACTAGGCATTATATTTGCATTTGAGAAGTTAAAATCCTATCTAGTAGGATCCAAAATATTAGTCCACACCGATCACGCGGCTTTGAGGTATCTCCTGAAAAAAGGATGTTAAACCAAATTACTACGTTGGATTTTACTTTTACAGAAATTTAATTTGGAGATCAAAGACAAAAGAGGAATAGAGAATGGGGTTGCAGACCACCTTTCCAGACTTAGAGTGGAGGATGATGTTCATATTGATGATAGTCTACCTGAAGAGCAGATCTATGTCATTAGCACAAGAGTGGATGAGAATCATTTTATCCCTCAACTCCATAAATATGCAGTAATTACTCCTTGGTTTCGTGATTTTGCTAATTATCTGGTTGCTGATATTGAACCACTAGATTTTACAGGATACCGAAAGAAGAAGTTTTTAAGGGATGTCAGACACTATTATTGGGATGAACCATATATGTACAAGCTTTGTTCATATGGAATGTTCTGGAGCTGTCTGCCTAAGGAGGAGATTCATGATGTCTTATATCATTGCCATGATTCTGATTATGCTGGTCACTTTGCTACATTCAAGACAGTTTCTAAGGTGCTTCAAGCAGGTTTGTGGTGGCCAACAATGTTCAAGGTGCTCATGCTTTCATCTCTTGTTGTGATTCATTCCAAAGACAGGGAAACATCTCAAAACGCAATGAGATGCCTCAGAACTTCATCTTAGAAGTAGAGGTTTTTGATGTGTGAGGAATTGACTTCATGAGTCCTTTCCTTTTGTCTCACAAGAATATCTATATTCTTTTTGTTGTTGATTATGTTTTTAAGTGGATTGAAGCGAGTGCTAGCCCCGCTAATGATTCTAAGGTTGTGCTAAAGAGGTTTAAATCTATGAGTTTTCCCAGCTTTAGAGTACCTAGAATAGTCATCAGTGATGGAGGCTCTCATTTCATCAATAGGGTCTTTGATGGGCTACTCAAGAAGCATGGAGCAAACACCAAGTGGCTACACCATATCATCCTCAGACTAGCGGTTAGGTAAAGGTTTCTAACAGGGAAATCAAAGCCATCTTACAGAAAACAGTGAATGGATCTAGAAAAGATTGGTCTTTGAAGCTAGGTGATGCTCTTTGGGCTTATCGAACTGCAATCAATACCCCCTTAGGTACTACTCCTTTTCACCTTGTTTATGGAAAAGCTTGTAACTTGCATGTAGAATTGGAGAACAAAGCTGCTTGGACTGTCAAGTTGTTGAACTTTAACATGAAGACCGCAGCAGAAAGACGTCTCATCCAACTTCACGAGTTAGAAGAGATCCGCCATATCGCTTATGAGAACTCCAAAATCTACAAGGAAAGGACAAAATCTGCACATGACAAGAAGATCATTCCCCGCGATTTTCAACTAGGTGAATAGGTGTTGCTCTACAAATCTCGCCTGAAACTTTTCACTGGTAAGTTGAAATCTCGGTGGTCTAGACCATTTGTGATCAAAGAGGTTAGCCTTATGGAGCTATTTTTTTGTACAACCAAACTGGTGGTGAGTTCATTGTGAAGGTCAAAGGTTGAAGCCTTATTTAGCTACTTCAGAGCTTACAGAGGTAACAAAAATACCTCTTGTTGATCCTACCTCCAACTAAAGGTAAGTACCGTCAAGCTATTGACGTTAAACAAGCGCAGAGTGGGAGGCACCCCACTGTTTTAGTATTTTAGTGTAGTTATTTATTAGTTTTGAGTTAGTCCTATCTTAGTTACTAACTTGCTAATTTTTAGCTTTGAGTTCTATGTGATATGAGAGTTTCAGAAAAGATGTGATTTTGAAAAAAGCAAGGATCGATCGGGCATTCTCCCCTGGAAAAAGTCGGATGTCGGGCTGGATCTGGTAAAAGAAGGGATCGATCGGGTAGATTGGTAAGCATTTTGGTCTGAACAAACTGCACGATCGGGCTACACAGTGCCCGATCGGGCAATCTCCCCTACAAAATTCAGCATCAAACGCCCGATCGGGCACTAAGGAGATCGATCGGGCAATCTCCCAAGTATACTGATTTTCACTTTGATTTTAACCGGATTTTTTCCCTAAACCGAGTTTGGCTTGATTTGAATCGAACTTTTCCCCCCTTTCCCTACCCTCTTCGAGATTTCACCATTTTTCCTCCATCATCTTCTTCCCGAAATTTCTTCAAACTCTCAATCTCTATCTCACTCAAATCTCAACCCTTTTCACGTTTCTTGGCTCAAATCACTTTGGTTTTTCGTGCTTAATCCACTTCATCTCACTTACTCAAGGTATGATTTCGATTTCACCACTTTTCATTCCGAAAATTGGGGCACTTTTGGGTACACTCGATTTGGATGGATTTTGTTGTTGGAATTGATGTTTAGGATGCCTTTATACTCTCTTTTGCACTTAACTGACCAATGCATGTTGATTTGATAGTGCTAAGTTGAGATTGTGAGATTTTGATTTTGGGATTTAGGGTTTTTGTTAGAAGTTCGAATTTGGATGATTGATTGTGCATACATGAAATATGTGATTGATTTAAGAATGGTTGTTGTTGCTCAATTGTGTTGGTTCCATTCCTTAATCTCCAATTTCATTTTTTAAGTTTTTGTCAAGTGCATATTGGTCTTTTGATGGTTCTTTCACTTGATTTCTTGCTAATTTTGATTAGTATTGCTCTCAATCATTTCTCACCATCGCCTATGTCTCTTGATAGCTTTCTTAGAATTTATTTTCGATCCATATCTCGGTTGGTTAATCATTGAAGCATTTTGATTCTTGCTAGTTGTAACTAGTCATGCTCGATCATTTCTCATTGCTTCTCATTGTCTTGACGCATCCATTCCGCATTTGATTCTTGCTAATCATCTATTAGTATTGCTTTTTCATGTGGTATGCTTGGTTTCTATGTTAATAATTCTTGTTAACTCTTTTTAGCATTGCTCGTTAATTGATAAATCATTGCTTGTTATGTATTGGATTGTTATGAAACTCATTTCTCTTTTGAGTCTTTTCATTTCAGGAACATGTCGGACAACGAATACTAACCCCCGGTTTCTAACACCACTCGCTCCCAAGCTCAGAAACAGTAGGAACCGACAACCGTTCGCTCTGAATCTACCGAACCTCCTGCTACCATAAAAACAAGGAAACCTATTGCTGCCGAGAAACAAAAGGGTATTGCATCAAGTAGTGAGATAATCATTGATCTGAAGCTTTTCAAGAATCCTTGGCCAATACCAGCCGGATCAGTTTTCCATAACAACACTCTCGACTTTTCCGTCACCAAGTTGCGAGGCCATAAGACTTGGACTACTAAGAAGATCATCGATAAATGGGATAACTATGATGGTATGTTCTACAACACCCTCCTCAAGACTAAGTTCGAGCCTACTTGTTTTGTCGATCATTCGGTTTTGCGGGATCTTGGTGTTGATAAATACGTGCAAGCAATGTTCACCGCTATGGGTTTAGGTGATTTCCCTTTTCAGACATACCCGCTTTACAAGGATTTAGCTCGACAAGTCTTGGCATATTTTGGGTCATGAGCGAAGATCCTAAGGCACCTTGTCTATCTGAGACGGAGGTACATTTCTTTTGTCTGGGGAAGCTTTGCAAGATCCATATGGTTGAGTTTTGTCCTATTTTTGGTTTTCGAGCCAATGGTTACCTCTCTAAGCTTCCAAAGTTCTATTCTCATCATGATCTTTGGGGAGCAATAGCTCGAGGACGCTTTATTTCCAAGAGTGCCAAGCTCAAACTTATCCGCAATCCCGCGATTCTCCTTACCATTAAGATCCTTAGCAACCTTTTATACGGGAAGAAAGAGTCTGGTTCCATGCACAACCAAGAGCTCGAGCTTCTCCATTACGCTCTCAACCGTTTCACCTTGTCCACTTATGAGATCGATCAGGATCGCCATACTCATGATGCTAACCTTGGTTGGTTGTTTGCTTAGGTTGTAGATGAGAGGAAGTTTGCAGCTTTGAAGAACCCCAAGAGGACGGAGATGATGGGTAGTCTAGTTACCCTAATTTTACGCCATGCCGGTCTTCCTCTTGAGCATTTCCCTACCGAACCGAAGAACAACCGAGTGGACGAGTAGTACATCGCGAACACGAAGTGGTTTTCACAGTATTGTGATTATCTTTTTGAGAACATGGAGGGTCAAATTTGCAAGATTGGACTTCCGAAGACCGAGTTGACCAGCATCATTTATTTGGCCAACGTGTGATTTCTATCGAATCCTCAACACTTGCGCAACACCTCAACTGCTGCTCCCGCCGCTCAGAGACCTCCAGACCATAGACGCCTCAACCAGAGGTGAGCCAGAGCTCCTAGTTCTGGTGCTGAAGCCCCCTGAAGACTTTGATGCCTATACTTTAGCGCCTCGCAGATCCGACATGAGTCATAAGGAGCAGATGGTGTGGATCATGGATTCACATGAGCGCAACAACAACTTGATGCGGCACATTCTAAGGATGGTTTTAGGTTTTTTCTGCCCACCACAACGTCATAGTGAGGATGAGATGGAGTTTGCTGAGCAGAGCAAGGTTGGAGGCGGTTCTGGTCACATTTCCGATTGAGATAGTTGAGCTTCATTGTAGTATTTTCCTTTTCACTTAGAACTCATGTGTCTTTTCTATTTTTTTTTTTCTGTTTTATCTACTTTATCTATTCATATTCCTTCTCTTAGATTTATTTTCACACTAGGATGGTGTGAAGTAAGTTTGGGGGAGGGTCTATGCTACTAACTATGTTTGATTTTTTTTCTCTTTTGGTGAAAAATTTTCAAATATTTAGTTTTAAAAAGTAGATGAGCCTAGTTGAGTCGAAGAAATGATGATTAGAATCTATGATGACTACTAACCTGGTGTGAGTTGAGGTTCACTCTTTATTTGACTACTGACTTAGATTAATTGTTGGACTTAGGATTGAACCCCATTGATTGATTGATATGCCTTTGAAAGTTCTAATCTTTTGGATTGTTATATGCTAGCTCAATTATGCTATGACTTAATTTGATCTTAAATTCTCTTATTTATGGTGTTGGTATACTATGAAAGCTAGATCTCTTGCTTTTCAGTGTTCTATAAAATCGACAAGTTCTTTCAGTATGATCCGGGTCCTTTCTCTTTCTCCCTTCAGAAATAAAAAAAACGGTATAGAAAAAGGATTGAAAGCGTGATCTAGAAATCCGTAGTCAATCCCTGAAAAACCGGCTGCTAAAAAATGAATGAAAAGAAAAGAAAGAAAAGCACAGAAATGCGAAAAAAATAAAAAAAGCAGTAAGAAAAGAAAAAGAAAGGAGAAGTGAGAAAGGGAGAAAAAAGATCAAGACCGGAAGTCGTTTGATGCTCTGTTTGGTATGGACATTTCGATGAAAGGGATACCCAAGTGCGCTGATAGATACTCCATAAGTAAGAACACACCATTTTACACTTGAATGAATTTAATGAGCTAGTTGATATTATTTGATAGTTTGATTGATTCGGGATTTAGAATAAGATGCATATTGTTGGTTATGTGGTGGTAAATAGTCCAATTGCAGTGGTTGTCTAGGATTAGTGTCTTTAGTTTATGACATCTGAATTTGGGGTTTCTGAGATTCTGTGAATTCCTGTGTGGTCCTTTTTAAACCTCTTCTCTGGATTAAATTTTGCTTTACTTGAGGACAAGCAAAGATCTAAGTCTGGGGAGTTGATATTACTCGATTTTAATGCATAATACTGGGCATTTATGTCTGCTATTTTGCATTATTCCGAGCGTTTTCCTTGCAAATTTGGTATATTTTCATGAATCTAAGTGTTTGGGTCGTTTTGGAGCAAAAGATGCATTTCAGAGCATTTCAGAGCAAATCATAAGAATTCGCTAATTGTAGAACGAAGTGATCGATCGAGAAATTGTGAGATCGATCGAGCAAAAAATTTAAAGGAGTGCACGATCGGGCAACACAGAGCCCGCTCGGGCATTTTTTCCTGGAAAATCTTGGAAAAGAGATCGATCGTGCATCTGGCAGATCGATCGAGCAAAATTTTAGAGAGATCGATCGAGCACCATAGGGGATCGATCGATCCCTCTGCCCGAGAAGAACAAGAAAATTTACAAATTTTGCATCCAAGTCCTCAAGCTTTTCCAGTTTTCATATTTTTAATTATTTATTTTTTAGACTATAAAAGCCTTATGGCTTAGGTTTTATTAGTTACACTTTTTACACTTTTACAACTTTGAGCTTTTACGTAGAGAAGGATCTGAACCCTGTATTTGGAGAAGATTTATGAACTCTGATTTTATATACCAATATCCATACTTATTTTACTATGTGTTCTTCTTTGATATTGAATTGTTTATGCTTTGCAATGTCTGAGTAGTTCACTAGTTAGATTTTAGGTTTTCCCAGCATAGTTGATTGTTAGGGTTGTTCATAAAGAGATTGAATTTGTTAGGTTCTCATTCTAGATTTAATCTTAATGCATGAATTAGCTTGATCACCTAGTTCTTGATAATAGATTGATAAATACAAAGGAATTTGGTTTAGAAATCTGACATAATATCTTTGCTTGCGGAAGTATTGTCATAGGGGTTTATGAACTTATCAAGTATGAAGTGTAGTGCATATCTGAATTATCTAAATACGGCGGAAGTTTGTCTTTAGTAATTTGAATATATGAATTAATACTTCAGAAGGAGATTAATCTAGTTTATGTCTTTTGGGTTGAGAACTATTTTCAGACGAAAATCTATGCATGATAACCTGAATTTTAAACATGACTACTTGTGATTTGCCTATTGCTTGACGCTTTTATTTCATAGCTTTCAACTGTTTTATTTAATTATTGTTTTGATTCCATTATAAACATCTTATATTATGTCTTAACTTGATTTGAGATAAAACTAATCGTTGTGTTGTCTGGTCTCTGTGGGATTTGACCCTATCTATGTTATAGTGATATGTTCTCTGCAGTGTAGTTTAAGATTAAATTCTTAACCTATCAACAAGCACATCCGAACAAGTTGTATAGATTAATGCATATCCATAGAGTTTTCCATAAGGCATGCATTGTGTTAAAAGATTGATAAGATAGTTTGAGGTGAAAGGCGCTTCAACCCAATATGCTTATGGACTTTGCTCTAGAAAATTGATAAGGTTAAGTCAATAATGTGTTTATGTTTTTTTATTTATGCTATGTTGTTTTGGTTAGGTGTATAAGGACATGATAAATTGTTGAATTTCATATCTTTGTAAATGGTTTAGGAGTGATGTGCTCGTAAATTCAATGTCATCATCATTTTGAAATATGCGGATATTGTTCTCAATAAATGCTTGAAACATAATGAAGATGCCATAAAAATCAGATTTCATCTTTGAAAGGTAAATTCATGAAAACTTTTGAGTACTTATTGTTGGGAATGTCCTGAAATCTTCTGTACTTACTCTAGTAAAGTTGTAACGTTA
>OVBE01000040.1:0-79130 GCA_900406425.1 Iberis pinnata | reverse complement strand
TTAGGGTGACTAAACCGTTATAAAAATGATTAAGCCTTGAAACACATCAATATATCCTTGAGCAAACTAATTAGTTATCCAAATTAAGTCTCGATAGTTATGAAGATAACCTAGAACTAGCAAGCTTCGAGACATTACCGATGGATTTTCAAATTTCAAGATTCAATACAAGGACTTCAAGACTTTTCAAGATTATTAGAATGTTCAATCCTATCCATCACACTTTGGATGCTAATTCAAAAGGCTAAAACTTAGGCTTTGCAAGGCATTATCATCATTGGTTTCCTATGCACATGATGCAACTAAATGCAACCTAAGATGATAATGGAATTAAGCTAAATGCAATGTTTTTGAAGATTTTTGAAATTTTTTGATTTTTAGGGGTTTTTGTAAAACTTAGCTATTTACAATGTAACAATGTATGATAAGAACAAAAATCGTAACTAAGTTAGCTACGGTCCCTCTCCCAAACTTAAATCACACGGTCCCTTGTGTGATAGAAATCCGGAGAAAGGACAAAAACAAAAAGGAAAATTAAATGCAAATGTATTTACAAAGGTGAAGAAACGGTACCTCAATAATAGGTGAAAGCGGGATCAAACGGCTCCTCATCGGAGGAAAAGGGAGGGGTGAAATCTTTCTTCAAAAACCTGGCATCGGTTTGCACAGCCCGATACGGTTGGAAAAAATGGGTGCATCAGCATAGATAGGCCGATGCGTTAAACTGTGGCATGCTCCTGGAAAAATGCATTATTCACACCGGTCTGCAATGCCCGATGTGAATGGCCGATGCAGAGCCAAAATCTCAAAAATTCTTTTGATCGCACAAGTTCTTCTCCACACCTACCATACTTTAAACCATTGCAAATCAACATTCCCAAGCTATTAAAAGGCAACTAAAAAGTAGAAAGAAAAGGCTAAACGAATAAAAAGGATATATACAAAAATATAAAATGAGATTGCCTCTCAAGCGCGCTTGTTTTAAGTCTCTAAGCTTGACTTTCCTTTTTTTTTTAGATCAAGCTTGAGATGGATCCGAAGGGATTGTAGGACCTCCTTTGTCAACTAACTTCCACGTCAACCCATCTTGAGCTTTGTACTCCTTCTCTTCACCCTCGAAACTAGTCTTACCATTGTTAGCTTCTTCTAGACACTCAATAAAAAGTGCATCTATTGTTATTACCCAATAATCTTGTCCGTCAATGGTAGGCTTCTTCCTTGTTGCTTTTATGTCAAATCTCTGAATACAGTTTTTCCCAAGATGAAGATCAATCCGCCCTTTCTTCACATCAATCTTTGCTCCAGCAGTGGCTAAGAAAGGCCTTACTAGAATGAGAGAGTTTTTAGATTCTTCTTTCATATCAAGGATAACAAAATCCGTGAGCACCTTTGCGTCCCCTATCTTCACCGAAACGTCTTCTAGAAATCCAACTGGAGTTTTGATGGATCTATCCGCAAGAATCAAGGAGATCCGTGACCAAGCTTATTTGCTACTGATAGTGGCATAAGGCTCACACTTTCTCCAATATCACACAAGCTCTTTTCAAATTTGAGAGGTCCCAAAGTACAAGGAAGAGTAAAACTTCCCGGATCTTCAATCTTTTTAGGGATTGCTTCCTTTGGATCTTCATTTTTTTTTATCAAGCTCATGTGTAAGCTTCACCATTCCTTCCAAAGTATTTAACTTCTTTTTGATTGCATCCTTCAAGAACTTGTTATTTTGAGGGTTTTCCAATAATTTTTCAATGTCTGGCATTCCTTTTTCCACCTCTTTCATGTTTTCTTCAAATTGAGCTCTATATTTTGCAATCAACTCTTTCTTGAACCTTCTTGGAAATGGTAGTTTTGGCTCATAAGGAGATGGCTCAAAAACTGGTTCTTTTGGTGGAGAGACTTCACTAGTCTCTTTCCTTATTCCCTTGGAGTCAACCAATATCCCTTGTGATGGTTTCTCAACCACAACCTCATCACATAACTCTTCTTCATCTTCAATTGAAATGATCTTCCCCCCAACTTGCTTCTCATTGTCCTCAATGACAATATTTTCAGATGCCACATCATGATACATGATGGTGATAGCATTAACATACTTCTTTTGGGTTGATTGGGAACTACCTGGAAGTTGTCCCATCGGTTACTTTGAGGAAGAAGCAATTTGAGCGACTTTGTTGTCCATAAATTTTAAATGAGATGCCATGCTCTCAATCTTCGCGTAAAGATCATCAATTTTAGCATTCATGTCCTTCTTAAAGACACCAAACTTGATTGCACTCTTCCCTTGTCCTTCTAAGAGTTGTCTCAACAACTGATTGGTTTGCTCATGAGCAGTGGAAGAAGATGAGCTACCTTGGAATTGTTGTTGTTGAGCTTGAGGGTTAGTGAAACCTTGTGGTTTGTTAAAGAATTGCTGCTTCTGTTGGAAACCTCTTTGATTTTTGAATTGAGGCATGGGTGAGAAACTGGTTTGGTTGTGGTGATAGTTGTTGTAACCTTTGTTGTAGCCTTGGTTACCAACATAGCTGAGCTCCGCTTGAATAGTGTCTTGTGGAGGTTGGTATCCTTCTTGGATATCACTCACAAAGTTGACTGCTCCTTGTTGAGAAATGAGGAATTTGTCGAGCTTGTCTTCTAGAGACTTCAATTCCTTCTTGAAGCCACTATCACCACCAACATCCCTGTTAGAACGATCATAGTCATCTCCATAAGCACTGTGACTTTGAGCATAATTCTCAACAAGTTGCAAACCATCAACTTCGGTTTGGCTGAAGAAATTTCCCTAGCTTGCAGTATCCAGCATCATCCTGACTTTAAGGGCAAGATCCCGGTAGAAAGTACTAAGGAGGCTCTCACCGGAGAAGCCATGATGTGGGCATTGGAGTGTGTAACCCTTGAAACGTTCCCATGCTTCACCAAAGGATTAAGTTCCTCTTTGCACAAACCCATATATCTCATTCCGGATTCTTGCAGTTCTTGATGTGGAGAAGAACTTGGTTGGAAACGCCTTTTTACAAGCGTCCCAAGTTTCCACTGAAGCAGTTGGGACGTTCTTTTCCCAGGAATGAGCTTTGACTCCCAAAGAGAAGAGAAACAATATGTGCTTGAAAGCATCTTCTGTTACTCCATTTATCTTGACAGTGCTGCACAACATGTCAAAATTGTCCAAATGGTCCAAAGGATCTTCCATAGGTAGACCGTGGAACTTCGAGTTATGAACCATAGTGATGAGACAGGAGTTGATTTCGAAGTTGTTATTAGCAATAGCCGGTGGTTTAATCCCTGTACGCTGAGTATGAGGGTTAGGGGCATCATTCTCTCCTATTATTCGTGCACCACTATTGTTGTTGGGGTTATCCATCTCCAAATCCAATCGTCGAAGATGAGCAAGTCTCTCTTGTTCTCGGTATGCCCGAGTTTGTTGTCTTTCAAGTACGTGAATATCGTCAACTAGTGGAAGTAGATTGGTTGGTCCTCTACTTCTCAGGTTCATACACCTGAAATGCACAACAAGAGAGAATAGAGAAAGTAGCACAATAAAAGAAAGTGGGCGTAGTCCTAAACAAATTCAAATCACTAATGGTTAAAATCAATCCTGAAATGGCAACGACGCCAATTTGATAAACATATTATTTGCTAATCTATGTCTAGCAAATACTTAAGTTTAGTTATATCATTAAAGTACTTAAGATATCATCCAATTCAGGTAAAATTCAACTCATTAATCCTATGTGAATCATGCTTAGTCTATGCCATTAAGATTGTTGGTTTAAACATTCAAACATGCACAATTTAAAAAGTCAAATAAAAGTCAACAGTTCAAAAGTCAACAATAATTAGAAAAAGTCAACAAAAATTTAAATTTGATAATTCAAAGATAAAAGACTAAGTGAATGGTTTAGGTAATTGATTTTGGTTATCAAATAAATTCACGTGGTGTCTATTCTATCTATTAAGCTAACCCTTGGTCTAAATTCCAAAACCTAGACTAATCCACTTTCATAGCACTAATCCTTTCCTTAATTATGCAATCTAACCAATCTCTTGGAAAACTACACGATTAAGAAACATTAAGATCCAATTTATCTTAACCACTAAACTAACTAACACAATGTCTTGGCTAGACCTCATTTAGCTTATAGAGATTGGTTCCGGCATTTTGTCGAACACCTTCCGGACGCAAAATTCCTAACTCCTAGAAGTGAGAGATCAATTCAATCATAGCATTAAGGGCATCAACTATAAGAAGATTTATGAATTACAAGTCATAAACACTATAATCCTTCATCTAATTCCCTAAATCTACCCAACCATTCACTTAAAGATCACTACTCACTAATCATAGGGATAGCACAAAATCTTATGAAAGATATGTGAAAAGACATGCTTAGAAGAAGATTTGTGAATGAAAACAACAATCAAAAACAAGAAATCAAATTCAAAGAAGATTAATGATTACAAAAAGTTCTTAGGAAAATAAGCTTTTTCTCCTAAAAATTAGGGTAAAAGCTTATATAGTGTTGCTAAAATCTATTGGGTTAACCCCAAAACACTTGGGTTAACCCACTAAAAATGGGTCAAAAAATCAAAATAGAAATAAAATTGGTTGATTCAGCTGACCACATCGGTTTAGGCTAACCGATGTGGTTGGCCGATGTGGCCACATCGGGCTGGTTTTGGCCGATGCATTTGCCCGCGGCTAGCTCCTGGAATTTCCTCAAATGTGCATCGGTTTAGCATGGCCGATGTGCTAAACCGATGTGCTCTGTTTTCTTTCTCTTCTTCACCTTTAAAACCTTCTTTTGATCCACAACTTGGTTCCTTAGCCTCCTATCACCTGAAATATGAAATGATATGCAAATGCAACCTATATGTGCCTAAATGCTAGTGAATCTATCTAAAATGCATTCATAAACGGAATATAAAATGCATATAAATCATAAGATATCACCTTGCGACCATACTCCCCCCCCCCGGAACCCAAAAACTTTGATTTCTCATAAGGTGCCAGCGGAGTCCTAAGAGCAACATCCGCTGATCCCTGGTCGGCATCGTTTATGGTTGAGACTAGGATGGTATCTAATCGTCTTCGAGCCCCCAACTTTCGTTCTTGATTAATGAAAACATCCTTGGCAAATGATTTTGCAGTTGTTCATCTTTGAGAGACAAATTCAGTCGAAATTAGTTTGTCAAAAATTTAAATCTGGTTGAAATCAGTCAAAATTTTTTGACAAAGTGTGTTGTGGACGGATTTTCCATTGTTTTGAGATATGTAACCGACGAATTTTCTATGAAAATAAATGTTTTATTTTAATTTTTAAATATTTTATATTATAATGAACCTCGGCAACTCCTCGTCACCTCGCATATTATCTTCCTGTTGCTCCATTATCGATATGAAGCTCGAGAGCAAATATCCTAGTCCTTCTCCTTTAGTGACTCCATGTACGCCACATCATGAGGAAGAGCATGAACAACTCGAGTGAATGTTGGTCAAACATTCTAAGCTAAAAAAGAATCTTTTCTTCTTTGGTGTTTCCTAAAAAATAAAATGAATAAATAGTGGCTGCACGCATATAGAAATTTTATTGTTGAGATACATCGTATGCTTCAACATCATACTCCCATAACATTTGCAACTCATAGATTAGTGACTGAAAAGATACATCGTGTCCCATGACACATGCATAAATATGGTGGTAGATTATATTATGTAACAATCACTAGCCACAGCCAGTATAGGCTTCCATGCTTTCGATGTGTTGAAACCATTTGTATACAAATCCAAGTACACCTTTTTTGCTTATATGCAAAACTCATACACACATACTGAAAATATCTCCATGCTTCTACATTTGAAGAATGAGGGATCTCACCATCTAATGTATGCTCTGCATGCCATCTCATTAGCCCATCTATTCACTCTAATTGATATAATCTCTTCAACCTTTCAGTCAATGGTAGATACCATATCCTTTTATGTGGGAAAAAAAATATTCCATCAATGTCCTGATATCAAGGCTTGTTTACGGTTTTTTTCTTTTCTCTATTAATCATGAACATCAATCATCTCATATGGTAGACCAAGACCAGCAACAATTTCTGAACTTCATAGTACGTGGTCATAAATATATTTTCTTATGGAACAACGTGTTGCACAACATTAACTATCCCGTCAAAACACTTCTCAACTGAATTGTACTCTGTTTTAATGGTCATATCTGCCTACTTGCTGATGATAAAGGTGAGTGACCATCCCCGCATTCGCTATATAAAGATTTCTTAGCGACATCTAGCATACCATAAAACCTTATTACTTCTAAGTTTGGTTCTTCTTCCCATTTTTCACTCGTTGATTCCACATTATAACTATTTGCATTATATACAATTCGAAATGTATCAGCACTATAATCTACTTCCATTCTAGGTTGTTCTTTTAAACTATCCGCATCATATGTTTTGCTACTATTACCTTATGATCTTTCCCCATTCAAATTTCATATTTCTTAACCATGTATAAACTCATTACGATACAAATGATTCCATATTAAATCAGTCTTAATATTGTGCGAACTTCTGCATATTGAACATGGACGCGTTAACTTACGGGCTTCTTGAGCTAAACGTTGTCGACAAGCTAATTAATTCAACGAACTTCCCTACACCTCTTGCATACTCGTCTTTAAGTATATTTGATAATAGATCCTTCATCAAAAATACTTTTAGAAATAATTGGATTTTGAGTTGTAGCTTTGAGAGAATTGTTAGTTTTTGTGAATAGCTTTGTGAGTTTTATCTATTATTTTTTATAAAACACTAAACCGATGGAATTCTAATAGATTGACCGTAATAAATATGCTTATTACAACATTTAATTATATCAGACGCATACACAATCTCTTAATATTTTCGATGAAATACCAATGAAATTTTCCAATAGAATACTGACATAGTATCTTAGAAGTTGTAGTCTAGACTACCAAAAAAATCCAAATTTAAAAAAGAGAATCCAAATAAACTTGAAGATAAGATACTCCCTCCCGTATTCTATGTCAATATTTTATTATTTAACGACATAAGTATCTTTTTACCTAACTGTTCCTGCTTTTTGATGAAGCTGAAGTTAAAGATAAAACTATAAATCTGAAAATGTTCTATTGTAGCTTTACAATAGTTTTTGAATAAACATTTATAGAGTTTATGAATACTTTTCATAGTAGTTATAAAATACTATTTTGAACAAAAGTTCATTTATTTATTTTTTTGTTATCTTTTTTCTTTTACAATAATTTGCTTAAAGGATTTAAACCTAGGATGCTAGAGAGCCGAGTAAAACCACCATCACTAACTAGACTAAAATGAGCTCGACGAACAAATGTTTGTTTATTAAATCATCAAAGTATAAATAATACAATAATTTTAAGAAACTATTTATAGTAAGATTATAAAACCTTAAAACTATTAAAAATCCAATTTTTTTTTTTTTTGATAATTACTAAAAGCCACACGAGAAGATACAACCATGCATTTAGACTTTTGTCTCTTTTCTTTGTTGTCATCTTTTCTTCTCTGTTGAATTGTTGTTGTCGTCTTCCTTTCGCATTTCTTCCCTTAGTAGGTAGACGATCATTTGTTTTGGTAGTTTTGCATATCTAATAAGTACTAATATATAGTAACAAATTTGGACCAAAATATTCTTTTTTTAGTAACAAAGATCTTGGTATCCATAAATTTCACCTTTAAATTGATAAATACCAACATAGAGTTTTTTGGGTTACAATTATTTATTTTTTAACCAAGAAGAGTTTGGGATTTCGACCTTAATCTTCCTTTAAGTTCTAGACTAGCTTTTGTTAATATATGATTACATGGTGTGAAATATCTTTTCAAATGGGAATCGAACTAAAAAACTTACTGATCCAACTTATGAGTTTAAACCACTATCTCAACGCACTGTTAGTAAAGAATTATAATTGTTGATTAATTAATGTAGAATTTAGTACGTAGATGAAGCTGTCATTAATTTATTTTGCTGTAGGAAAATAACTACAACTTAACCATAAAATAGTTGTTTATGAAAATAATTAATGAAACATGAACAAAATATAAAAATAATAAAGACTGAAATTTCCTTAAAGGTTGTAAAAAAGATACGACACCAACGTAATAAAACTATATTAGATAGAAAAAAACAATGGAACTAAATTAAACACTGTAGACAAAATTCATAGTCCAAAAAATCAGATTCATGCTGAATTTGTGAAATAGAATTTTCTTGGACAAGATTAATCCAAATATCTTTTAGATATGTTCGTATTCAAGCCGGGCCAAGTAAGCCGATTGCTTTAAGTATTAAGGTCCTAGCATTAAAGCTGTATCAGATTCGAAAAAAGAGATATGAAATAATTATTTTTATTGTTGAAACTTGAAAGTTTGGGATATGATTCAGTTGAAGCAACTGCAATGGAACTTATAAAATATCAGAACATCGATCGACGTCATATGTTTTGATAGTTAGTTGGAGTGCGTTGAGTTTTGGTTTATAGTTAGTTGAACTTATATAACGTCTCTTTATTTCTTTTTCTATTTTTAATTTCACCATTCGTGTAATATTTCTGAAATATGGGATACTACGTATAGTACATGCATAATATATAAACATATATTTCATTTCTTTTTTCTTTCCCCTTTATTATATAATATACAGAGATTTATATATATATATATATATAGCTATACATTTTTTCTTAAACATATAATTTGAGTATAAATAAAACTGATATGATTGCATATTCAATTCTCCATAACAATAGCTACATCTAAATCATGAAGCCAAAGTAACACTTTAAATTTACGAAAAGGCATAAGCATATTTTCTTGGGATTCAAGGCGATATTTAACTGTATTTAATTAAATTTAATTAATTACGTTATAAAATATATAAATAGTCAATTATATTCAATATTAATGTGTAGTAAACATATATATATATATATATACAATAATAATAATTTATGAAAATACATTTTTATATCCAAAATAAAATGATAAATAGTTAGTAATAAATTTTTTAAGATTGTTTATATAACTTCATTTTAATGTTATTTTGAATAGATTAAATGTAACTATAAAATATAAATTTAAAAGCTTATATATAAATAATAAAACATAAAATTAAATTTGTTAGAAACCAAAAATAATTAGAAGACGAAAGATAACAAACTCAACTGATTATTTAAAAACTATCATTATATTGAAATAAAATTGACAACTCAACTAGAAAGTAAAGAAATTATAAAAGACGGAGCCTGAGAAAATTTTTATTTGATGCGGGGCTTGATGTAACGCCCCAATTTCTGTGCCGCTACTACCAAGCTCAATAACTTGTAGTATTATACTGTCCGTTTTGGGCCACAAAGGCACGCACGGCTTTCCTATTGGGTACCACCCCAAAAGGCTTCATTCTAATTAGGGATATTAGACTCCTTATATACTAGCCAACCTATAACTAGTTTTCCAATGTTGGATATTTGTGTTTGACCACACATAGATCCCACAAATCACCTCTAATAGAGAACGCAACGTCCTTGTTGCATACGAGTCGGCCCTCCTGATTCTATCCTAGAATCGACCGCGCTCTGATACCAACTTGTAACACCTCTATCTCTGGGCCGCTACTACCAAGCCCAATTACCCTTGGTATGATACTGTCCGTTTTGGGCCACAAAGGCCCGCACGACTTTCCTATTGGGTACCACTCCAAAAGGTATCATACTATTTAGGGATATTAGAATCCTTATATACTAGCCAACATATGTCTCATAATCGAGTATAGATCGAAGTGAATGGAATTTGACGAAAAAAGAAAAGGTAAAGTTTATGTGAAACATTTGTAAGAGAGAAGCATGTGTATCATGTAGCGTGTAAATATTTAGTATTTATACTAAATTAATCTTTATTGGTTTTTTTTTCTTTTCTGATTGTAGGATTTTTAAATCCTAAAGAGTATCAATTACCCATCATTGTAGTATAGATGGGTTAACAATCAAAATGGGAGTGCACTAACAATCAAGATGCAGTGGATGCTTCAAAGTCAAGCTAAACAGTAAAAATGGTGGTTTACTAACATGTCCTAAGTGCAGTGAACATGCTGGAAGTAAAGTGCACTAACAGAAAATAGAAGCATAAAAGACTAAGATGCAAAAACAGAGTAAAAGCAGAGAGAGTGAAAGATGTAAACAAATGTAAAACAGTTCATGAGGACTAAGGATAATCAACCAGAGATCCGTCCCAATTTACCTAAGCACCTAACATACCTCAAAAAAATCATGTATGTTATCCCTAGACGATAGGTTCATATGCAACCAAGTCCAATCCCTTGATAAATAGAATCAACCTAAGCAATCACAAGATCTAACTCCCGTTAGCGGTACACTACATAAAAGGCATTAAGCACCAACCTACCAAAGCCAAAAAGCCTCCTAAAACTCTAACCTCTTAGGCTGAGATGAATATCCTAAGCATCTAAGCGTCAGGTAAGGATTAGCTAATCTCTGAAATCACCTAGTTCCAGACATCTTCAATGAATCACGGTCAAGTGTTGAAGAGCCTAAAGGCGGGTTTCAACGGGTCATGAAGAATACAATCAGCATTACGTGTAGGTGAAACAAAAAGGACTTATAACAAACAAGCTTAAGTGCTAAGGTAAGATCAGGGCATCACCCTTAGTCTACCCCATCCTCAGGAACTTCAGGAACTACTCACTACTTATGGAAGTAAAACAAAGAAAACAGAAGTCATGAATTCAAAGCTAAATATGCGGATCTATGGTTAAACAGATGAAGAACAGCAAGAACACAAACCCAGAAACTAAGAACAACATTGAAATAGTAAAAACAGAGGTGAAGAACACACTAAAACATAAGATTAAAAGCTTAAAACGTAAATCAATATGCACCAGATAAACAGCAACCTAAAGCTAAGCAGAAAAGTAAAGGAAAAACAGTAGATTAACACAAACTTAAGAGATTGTGGATTTTTACACCAAGAATATGAATAACAACAAAGAGAATGAAACCCTAAGACAAAAAACTAAAAAGGAAAGAAAAAAAGACTTTTGCAAAAGGAGGCAAGTTAGGGCTTTTATAGTGTTCAGAGAAAAGCCCTAAATCGCACTAAAGACAAAAGCTAATCATTGGCTCGTATCTTGGGCCAGGTCCACTTCGGAAATAAGTTGTTCAGGTTGGAGCGTGTTTGACTTTGAGTTGGTAAGTGCATGATCTATCTGAGCTGCGGACGTTTGAATGGGATCGATGCAGAAGTTGAGCTTGAGATCAGTCCAGCTTCTCTGTGCCTTGAACAAGATCGATCAGTTGTTGAGTGCTGGGATCGATCCATAAGTGATGCAGGATCGATCCAGAAGTTTTGCTGGGATCGATCCAGATAGGTACTGAGATCGATCCAGATAGGTGTTGCAGGATCGATCCAGGAGAGAGCTGAGATCGATCCAGGTAAGTGATACGGGATCGATCCAGGATCGATGCAGGAGATAGCTGAGACCAATCCAGGTAAATGCTGCGGTCGATCCAGACTAGTGTCAGTCCATTCCACGCTAAGTGATACTCCATTCCAAGTTGAGTGCTGTTTTTCTGAATTCTCACCAAACCTTCCTGAAAACTCCTGAAAATCCTGAAAAATCTCCAAAATGCGTGCATATGCGAATTCTAATGCAAAAGTCCTAAAAATCATTAACTTACTGAAATCAACTATAAATGTAATGTATGCACGCCTAAAGACCTCAGAATTGATGCTAAATGATATGTAAAAACCATGAAAATTCAGAGTCACTAACTCCCCCAAACTAAATCTTTGCTTGCCCTCAAACAAGTAATTCAAAAGTCTGGGAGTGAGGTTTGAAAGTGGGAACTCAGAACCAAAACATGCTGCAAACACATGTAATATTAATATCCTGGTTACTAGTTCTAGAATGCAGTCTTAAGTTTATCCTACTTAAAAACTTTAGCCATACTCATCACAGTTCATCACAAACCAATTTCAACTTCCACAATGCATTCAAATTCGTTTGCTCCTTTAACATTCATTAATCAGGAACCATGGATCAAGTCATGTGCCTTCAATGAACTCATTTGGTCAAGGACATGTTAAGGAGTAAAGATGACCCCCTTTATGCAGTGGTTAGTAATTCAGAACAAGGGTTCTCTCAAAAGGGAATGAGCTTTGGCAGAAGGCTAAAGGTAAGAACACTTAGATGCATACAGAAATAGATACCCATCTACCCAATGCTAATGAAACCTAAGTTTCCTAATTCTACCCAGTAAGGAGTCCTAGTTATACTCTTTTAAAACTCAAAGTGATCATACACATTCACATTCCCATTTTTAATCTTTTATTTGTTATCCTTAGAAGAGACTTCCTTCTTAGATGTTGCTAGCTGTTTTAGGAACTTACTTACTTAAAAAACTTATGGCTTTAAACCTTTCTGTTTACACATCTTGGGTTTTACATTTTTGATATCATTGTCATATACTTTCTAACTTTGCACTAGCCATACTTCTTTTGCATATCTTTGTTCCCCAAAACTTTTCACTAGCATGTTCTTATTCCTTTTCCATTCCTCTCCTAAGGTCCTTTCTTAACACTTCCCTTTTTACCAACTACCAATACCCTTCCGTTTGTTTCCACCCAAACCAACATTAAAAATCGAATCCCACCTAATCCTATCTAGTCCAAAAATCATGGACTAGAACTACAAGAGACCCTATTCCTGTCAGTTCGAACCTAACACGTTCTACCAAGCTCAGTTTGAAAGAAGGTAAGGTTCAAAGGTGGGAATTCTACTTGGGTTAACAAGAGTGGTAAAAGGTAGAAGATAACCCAAATATGTATATGCTATCGATGAATTCATATTCAATACACAAACATGATATTTAAATATTCAAATACAAGTTATAATAGATGGGAACAAACTTCAAATCACAACATGCTTCAGGAGATAAATGATCATGAAAATTCACATTCCAAGCAAGGTGCAGTTTTACTTCAGAAAATTTCAGGATGCATTAGACAACTAACAACCAGAACACTAACACTTTATGAGAAAACAACATACTTACAAGGTTATCATCTTCCTAGTTCCCTATGCATATGCAACATCCTATATGCAACTAAATGAAATGCAAATGACACTTTGTTTTTGAAGAAAAATTTTCGAAATTATTTCAAATTTTTATGGTTTTTCAGATGCTGATAGATGCTATGTGAATGCAATGCAAATTGGAGATAAAGGAACAAACAAGGAAAGTTTCATTAATAGCAGGTCCCCCGAATCCTCCCCCAAACCTGAATAACACAGTCTCTGTGTAATCCAAATTTCGAATTGGACTCTAGGAAGGACAGGATAGTGAAAAAGCATTAAAGACATTTTGAACATAGAGAGCAATCAGAAGAAACAAGCAAACATAGCGATCAGGAACCAAAGCACAATAAGCGGAGCATACAGTGAAGATGGAATTTGGAAGGACCTCAAAAAGGGTATGAAGGACTCTCAAGGGAGGTACTCATTCTTCATGTCATAGTATCCCACGTATGCATCCGGTGCTTCTTGCTGTTGCTGCTGGAGTTCTTGTTGTTGCTGAACTTCATGTAATCGTTGAATTTCTTGATGTTGTTGAATGGTTTGTAGGCTGGCGGATCCACTGTTCTCTCCTTCTTGTTCTGCTTGTGCAATAAAAGAGCGCGTTGCTCTTGAATCTCTCTTTGTTTTCTTGTTTGCTGCAACAACTCAGCAATCTCACGTCCACGACGCTGCCTGCTTGAAAGAATTGGGGCTCTTGGTGAAGATTCTGGAGAAATCGTAGGGTCCTTTTCTCTCCATCTCGAGATTTCTCTCTCTCTTCTTTACCTTCTTAGGATTCTTTCTCGTGACGGTTGAGACATCCTAAATCCTGGAAAGGCAATATAGAAATGAAGGTGTGTGAGCATTGTTCAAAACGCTTAAAGAGTTCAACAAGTGCTAAACATGCATTCTCAAAATGTGTTGGGCATGCGATTTACTTAAACAATTATCAATTTAAATTCATGTTTCACGTTCTACCTCATTACCCCTAGTTCAAATAACTTTTGCAAACTAAAATCGGGTTAATAGAAACATTTTTGCTTATGAAAGAACGAAATCGATTTTTGTAAAAATTATGTTGAAACTGAATAGGAAGTTTTTTTATTTTTTATTTATTTTAAAGATGAATATCCAAAAGGCTTAAGTAGTGAAACCGAATTTTGCAAGTGATTATAGCTTGTTGAAAAATCCTTGTTAGAGCAATGCTTCTAGTTGAAATGCCTTATAGAGAAATTTTTTGAGAGAGAATGGTTTGTGAAGTAAATGAGAGAAAAAGTGAGATATACTCCCTTGATATAGCCTTATGTGTGATTTCGAAGAGGTGGTGGTGAGTGGAAGTTTGTGGCGGAGGAGTGAAGATGGTGCATGTGGAGGAGGATTAAAGAGGGAACATTTGTGTGATGGGGGTGTGGGTGTGTAAGATAAGTGATGGGGGTGATCTTCTGTCCATGGGGTAAAGGAGGTTAGTGGGAAAGTGGGTAAGTGGAGGTGATCCCTTGTCCTTGAGTGGGAGATGGCTAGTTCGACTTCAACAACACTTCAAATGGTTCGAATGGGCCTTGCTCGGTTCAATCAAAACTTCAAAGGACTAGTTGGTGATGGTTCGAGCATGTGGAACGATGTTGGCGGTGAGGTGCGGATCGATCATGACCACCTCTTGCATAGATCTAGTGTTATACATCGGATCGATCATGCATTGAATGTTGGATCAATCCCGAACATGCTTTGGATCGATCATGACCACATTTTGGATCGATCAGGATTGATCCAACATTGAGAGTGGATCGATCCCGACCATGATTTGCATCGATCCGTGATTCGAGCTCTCATTGATCCATATGTTGAGAATGGATCGATCCCTTGATGAGTGTTGATCGATCACTGCCTAACATGGTTCGGTTACAACGTGTTAAAGGCGCATCTTGTCCAGAACTCATTTTTTTCTCCTTGCAAGATTTCCCGAAACTCATCCGGTAAGTACCTAAAACACCAAAACCAATTGAACACTATATTGCATTAAGCCAAGTACTGAAATTTAAAAAGCATTAAAAATAATATACACAGAGATAGACATGGGACTTCCTCCAAAGTGAGCTTGTTTTAAATCACTAAGCTTGACTTCCTATTTTTTTTAAGGATGAACGACCCTAAGATGGTTCTCTGAAGAGAACCGAGGTCTTTTCTGAGAAAGCTCATTTGTCATAGTTCTTATCAACCTTGGAGTTCAGCTTTGGTTTTTCATCTACTTCCACATCAAGGATGATGTCTACCTCATAAAGTACTTATTTGATCATAAAGCTCTTAGAACATAGTGGATCCACATTCCCAAAATAATACTTGAACCTTTTGTTAAGTAAGAACACTTGGTCTCTTTCTTGATTTCCAAGCTTCGGGTTTGAGGTTCCAAATTTTTTTCGGGAACTGGAATGTCAGGAGGTTGTTTCTGAGGTGGTACATGCTGAGGTTGAAGGTTGAGTTCAGGACTTCCTTTCCCTGGATCCTTCAGGTTGTCTATACCTTTTGACATTTCCAATGTCCTGATTTCTTTAAGCTCCTTTGAAACTCCTTTATCTAGTCTTTAACAGGCTTTAAGACTTCATTGTGCATTCAAGACTTTGTTGGTTCCTTTCCCAATCCATCTTCAACTACTTCACTTCTTGAGTACCCATTCTTTGGGTTGTCTTCATCCAGTTCCTTCACAGAGAATAGCTGACTTTGGGAAGTGAGATCCTTGGTTTTAGTCCTGATGTTGAAAATCATTTTTTGTCCTCTCCCTAAATGCAGCTTTATGTGACATTTCTTGACGTTGATTACAACTCCAACTGTTGCTAAGAATGTTCTTCCAAAGATCAATGGATCCTCGGCCTCTTCATTCATCTTCAATACCACAAAGTCTGTGAGTATCGTTGCGTCTTTGATCTTGATAGGTAATATCTCTAAGATACCAACATGATGCCTAACCGACCTGTCTGCCATCAACAAAGTAATGTTTGAAGTCTTGAACTCATCCAATCCCAGCTTCTAGGCAGTGGACATGGGCATAAGGTTGACGGAAGCTCTCAGGTCACAAAGGCACTCATCAAAAGTTAAGGTTCCTATTGAGCAAGGTAATGTGAACCGTTCAGGGTCTTCTTGCTTCGTCGTTATCAAGGGATTGCATTCGTCAGTTGGTTCCAGCACTCCTCAAGCTACCTCTTCCTTCATGGGTTTCGCAATAAGATCAAGGTATTTTGCCATGATTTCTTTCTTGAATCTAGAAGGGAAAGGCAACCTGGGAACATATGGTGGTGGAATGAAGGGTGCATCCTTCTGTTGTGTTACAGATGGTTGTTCAACAAGAGGTGCTTTGGTGATCACTTCTGGTGGAGATTGCAATGGCTTCTGTGAATCTGTTATTGCAGGTTCATCTTCTTCAACCGGTTTTAAACACGACCCCCCCCCCAACTAGAACCGCACTGTCCTCAGTGCAGATAAGAGGGTAAGTTGGAGTAGGAATATAAATTGTCTGTTGGAGATAGATGGCATTGATGTTAGCATATTCTTTTGGGTTCTGTACAGATTTTCCTGGGAGATGACCATTCGCAGAAGTTGAAGTTGATGCGATTTTTCCTTCAATATTGGTGATCCTAGAGTTGAGAGTTTTAATCTTTGAGTATATTGCACCGAATGATGTATCCATCTTGTGTTGGATTTCACCTAACTTATTTGATGTCTCCATTGCATAAGTAGCTTGGCCTTGTAGGAGCTGTTGTAACATAGATTCAATGTTGCTGCTTTGAGAAATAACCTCTGTTCTGGTTTTAGTTGTTCAAAGGTTGAGAGTTCTTCTGTTGTTGAGGTGGGTACACTTGGTCTTGTGGGTTAGTAACATTGTTGCTTCTGTAAGAAAGACCAGGATTGTTAGAGTAGTTGAAGTACCCCTTGTTGTAATCCCCTTGGTTCTGAACATAGCATAATTCTTCTTGCTGTTGAGCTTCGGCATCTTGAATCTGAAGTTGTTCTTCATCAGAGATGAAGTGAACTTGATGTTGTTGACCCAGGAGTAACATGTCCAACTTCTCATTCAATGTTTCGATCTACTTCCACAGCAAGGATGATGTCTACCTCATAAAGTATTTATTTGATCATGAAGCTCTTAGAACATAGTGGAACCACATTCCCCAAATAATACTTGAACCTTTTGTTAAGTAAGAACACTTGGTCTCCATTCTTGATTTCCAAGCTTCGGGTTTGAGGTTCCAAATTTTTTTCGGGAAATGGAATGTCAGGAGGTTGTTTCTGAGGTGGTACATACTCAGGTTGAGGGTTGAGTTCAGGACTTCCTTTCCCTGGATCCTTCAGGTTGTCTTTACCTTTTGACATTTCCAATGTCCTGATTTCTTTAAAGTCCTCTGAAACTCCTTTATCTAGTCTTTAACAGGCTTTAAGACTTCATTGTGCATTCCAGACTTTGTTGGTTCCTTTTTCAATCCATCTTCAACTACTTCACTGCTTGAGTACCCATTCTTTGGGTTTTCTTCATCCAGTTCCTTCACATAGAATAGCTGACTTTGGGAAGTGAGATCCTTGGTTTTAGTCGTGATGTTGAAAATCATTTTTGGTCCTCTCCCTAAATGCAGCTTTATGTGACCTTTCTTGACGTTGATTACAACTCCAACTGTTGCTAGAAATTTTCTTCCAAAGATCAATGGATCCTTGGCCTCTTCATCCATCTTCAATACCACAAAGTCTGTGAGTATCGTTGCGTCTTTGATCTTGATAGGTAATATCTCTAAGATACCAACAAGATGCCTAACTNCTAAATGCAGCTTTATGTGACCTTTCTTGACGTTGATTACAACTCCAACTGTTGCTAGAAATTTTCTTCCAAAGATCAATGGATCCTTGGCCTCTTCATCCATCTTCAATACCACAAAGTCTGTGAGTATCGTTGCGTCTTTGATCTTGATAGGTAATATCTCTAAGATACCAACAAGATGCCTAACTGACCTTTCCGCCATCAACAAAGTAATGTTTGAAGTCTTGAACTCATCCAATCCCAGCTTCTAGGCAGTGGACATGGGCATAAGGTTTACGGAAGCTCTCAGGTCAAAAGGCACTCATCAAAAGTTAAGGTTCCTGCTGAGCAAGGTAATGTGAAACATTCAGGGTCTTCTTGCTTCATCGTTATCAAGGGATTGCATCCGTCAGTTTGTTCCAGAACTTTTCGAGCTACCTCTTCCTTCATGGGTTTTGCAAAAACATCAGGGTATTTCGCCATGATTTCTTTCTTGAATCTAGAAGGGAAATGCAACCTGGGAACATATGGTGGTGGAATGAAGGGTGCATCCTTCTGTTGTGTTACAGATGGTTGTTTAATAGGAGGTGCTTTGGTGATCACTTCTGGTGGAGATTGCAATGGCTTCTGTGAATCAGTTATTACAGGTTCATCTTCTTCAACCGGTTTTAAACACGATCCCCCCCAACTAGAATCGCACTGTCCTCAGTGCAGATAAGAGGGTAAGCTGGAGTAGGAATAGAAATTGTCTGCTGTAGATAGATGGAATTGATGTTAGCTTATTCTTTTGGGTTCTGCACAGATTTTCCTGGGAGATGACCATTCGCAGAAGTTGAAGTTGATGCGATTTTTCCTTCAAGATTGGTGATCCTAGAGTTGAGAGTTTTAATCTTTAAGTATATTGCACCGAAGGATGTATCAATCTTGTGTTGGATTTCACCAAACTTATTTGATGTCTCCATTGCATAAGTAGCTTGGCCTTGTAGGAGCTGTTGTAACATAGATTCAATGTTGCTGATTTGGGAAATAACCTCTGTTCTGGTTGTAGTTGTTGAAAGGTTGAGAGTTCTTCTGTTGTTGAGGTGGGTACACTTGGTCTTGTGGGTTTATGTGACCTTTCTTGACATTGATTACAACTCCAACTGTTGCTAGGAATTTTCTTCCAAAGATCAATGGATCCTTGGCCTCTTCATCCATATTCAATACCATAAAGTCTGTGAGTATCGTTGCGTCTTTGATCTTGATAGGTAATATCTCTAAGATACCAACAAGATTCCTAACTGACCTGTCCGCCATCAACAAAGTAATGTTTGAAGTCTTGAACTCATCCAATCCCAGCTTCTAGGCAGTGGACATGGGCATAAGGTTTACGAAAGCTCTCAGGTCACAAAGGCACTCATCAAAAGTTAAGGTTCCTACTGAGCAAGGTAATGTGAACCATTAAGGGTCTTCTTGCTTCGTCGTTATCAAGGGATTGCATGCGTCAGTTGGTTCCAACACTTCTCGAGCTACCTCTTCCTTCATGAGTTTCGCAAAAACATCAGGGTATTTCACCATGATTTCTTTCTTGAATCTAGAAGGGAAAGGTAACCTGGGAACATATGGTGGTGGAATGAAGGGTGCATCCTTCTGTTGTGTTACATATGGTTGTTCAACAGGAGGTGCTTTGGTGATTACTTCTGGTGCAGATTGCAATGGCTTATGTGAATCAGTTATTGCAGGTTCATCTTCTTCAACCGATTTTAAACACGACCCCCCTCCCCCAACTAGAACCGCACTATCCTTAGTGTAGATAAGAGGGTAAGTTAGAGTAGGAATAGAAATTGTTTGCTGGAGATAGATGGTATTGATGTTAGCATATTATTTTGGGTTCTGCACAGATTTTCCTAGGAGATGACCCTTCGCAGAAGTTGAAGTTGATGCGATTTTTCCTTCAAGATTGGTGATCCTAGAGTTGAGAGTTTTAATCTTTGAGTATATTGCACCGAAGGATGTATCCGTCTTGTGTTGGATTTCACCAAACTTATTTGATGTCTCCATTGCATAAGTATCTTGGCTTTGTAGGAGCTGTTGTAACATAGATTCAATGTTGATGCTTTGGGAAATAACCTCTGTTCTAGTTGTAGTTGTTGAAAGGTTGAGAGTTCTTCTGTTGTTGAGGTGGGTACACTTGGTCTTGTGGGTTAGCAATGTTGTTGCTTCTCTAAGAAAGACCATAATTGTTAGAGTAGTTGAAGTACCCCTTGTTGTAATCCCCTTGGTTCTGAACATAGCATAATTCTTCTTGCTGTTGAGCTTCGGCATCTTGAATCTGAAGTTGTTCTTCATCAGAGATGAAGTGAACTTGATGTTGTTGACCCAGGATTAACCTGTCCAACTTCTCATTCAGTGTTTTGATCTACTTCCACAGCAAGGATGATGTCTACCTCATAAAGTACTTATTTGATCATGAGCTCTTAGAACATAGTGGATCCACATTCCCCAAATAATACTTGAACCTTTTGCTAAGTAAGAACACTTGGTCTCCATTCTTGATTTCCAAGCTTCGGGTTTGATGTTCCAAATTTTTTTTGGGAATTGGAATGCCAGGAGGTTGTTTCCGAGGTGGTACATGCTCAGGTTGAGGGTTGAGTTCAAGACTTCCTTTCCCTGGATCCTTCAGGTTGTCTTTACCTTTTGACATTTCCAATGTCCTGATTTCTTTAAACACCTTTGAAACTCCTTTATCTAGTCTTTAACAGGCTTTAAGACTTCATTGTGCATTCCAGACTTTGTTGGTTCCTTTCCCAATCCATCTTCAACTACTTCACTGCTTGAGTACCCATTCTTTGGGTTGTCTTCATCAAGTTCCTTCACATAGAATAGCTGACTTTGGGAAGTGAGATCCTTGGTTTTAGTCGTGATGTTGAAGATCATTTTTGGTCCTCTCCTTAAATGCAGCTTTATGTGACCTTTCTTGACGTTGATTACAACTCCAACTGTTGCTAGGAAAGTTCTTCCAAAGATCAATGGATCCTGGGCCTCTTCATCCATCTTCAATACCACAAAGTCTGTGAGTATCGTTGCATCTTTGATCTTGATAGGTAATCTCTCTAAGATACCAACATGATGCCTAACCGACCTGTCCGCCATCAACAAAGTAATGTTTGAAGTCTTGAACTCATNTGGTGTGCCTTTTCCCCCAAAGAGAAAGGAAAGAGGAGAAGTTTGAAAGCGTCCTCACTCACACCATTGATCTTCGTGAGGCTGCAGAAGCGATCAAACTCGTCAAGATGATCGAGTGGATCCTCCATAGGCAGTCCATGGAACTTGTGGCTCTGCACCATTGCAATGAGACTGTGTTTGATCTCAAAGTTGTTGTTATAAACTGCAGGTGGATTGATTCCATGTATGATGGTGTGAGTGTTGGGGTTGTCACCAGCACCTGTGATGTTGTGGTTATCTCTGTCAGTGTTGTCTGCCATTTGTAAGTCCAACCTTCTCAAGTGTTTCGTACGTTCTTGTAAACGTCTTGCCCAAGAGTGTTCTCGTTCAAGAGCTCTGATGTCGTCAACGAGAGGAACCAAGTCTGTTGGTCCTCTGCTTCTCAGGTTCATATACTGCTAAGCAGGTACCTGAAAACAAAGCAAACAAAAAGAGACAGGTAAGTAAAGAAGTAAAATAAGCTTGATCTCAAAAGATCCAAAATCCAGAATGTAGTAACAAATCTCAAATGACAACGACGCCAAATTGATAGTAGGATTTTTAAGTTCTAAAGGGTATCAATTACCCATCATTGTAGTATAGATGGGTTATCAATCAAAATGGGAGTGCACTAACAATCAAGATGTAGTGGATGCTTCAAAGTCAAGCTAAACAGTAAAAAGGGTGGTTTACTAACAAGTCCTAAGTGCAGTGAATATGCTGGAAGTAAAGTGCACTAACAGAAAATAGAAGCATAAAAGGCTAAGATGCAAAAACAGAGATAATGAAAGATGTAAACAAATGTGAAGCAGTTCATGAGGACTAATGGTAATCAACCATAGATTTGTCCCAATCTACCTAAGCAACTAACATACCTCAAAAAATCATGTAAGTTATCCCTAGACGATAGGTTCATATGCAACCAAGTCCAATCCCTTGATAAATAGAATCAACCTAAGCAATAAACAGACCTAACTTCCGTTAGCGGTACACTACCTAGAAGGCATTAAGCAAAAACCAAAAAGCCTCCTAAAACTCTAACCTCTTAGGTTGAGATGAATATCCTAAGCATCTAAGCGTCAGGTAAGGATTAGCTAATCTCTGTAATCACTTAGTTCCGGAGATCTTCAATGAATCACGGTCAAATGTTAAAGAGCCTAAAGGCAGATTTCAACGGGTCGGGAAGAATACAATCAACATTACGTGCAGGTGAAACAAAAGGGATTTATAACAAACGAGCTTAAGTGCTAAGGTAAGATCAGGGCATCACCCTTAGTTTACCCCATCCTCAGGAACTACTCACTACTCATGGAAGTAAAAACAGAGAAAACAGAAATCATGACTTCAAAGCTAAACATGCGGATCTAATGTTAAACAGATGAATCCAGAAACTAAGAACATCAATGAAACAGTAAAAACACAGGTGAAGAATAAACTAAAACAAATGATTCAAAGCTTAAAACGTAAATCAATATGCACCAGATAAACAGCAACATAAAGCTAAGCAGGAAAGTAAAGGAAACACTAGATTAACACAAACTTAAAAGATTCTGGGTTTTTACACCAAGAACATGAAAAACAACAAAGAGCATGAAAACCTAAGACAGAAACCTAAAAAGGAAAGAAAAACCAACACTTTTGCAAAAGGAGGTGAGTTAAGGCTTTTATAGTGTTCAGAGAAAAGCCTTAAATCGCACTAAAGACAAAAGCTAATCATTGGCTCGGATCTTGGGCCAAGTCCACTTCGGAAATGAGTTGGTCAGGTTGGAGCATGTTTGACTTCGAGTTGTTAAATGCGTGATCGATCTGAGCTGGGGACGCTTGAACGGGATCGATCCAGAAGTTGAGATGAGATCAATCCAGCTTATTTGTGCCTTGAACAAGGTCGATCCAGATAGTTTCGGGGATCGATCCAGAAGTGATGCAGGGTCAATTTAGGAGTTGTGATGGGATCGATCCAGAAAGGTGCTGGGATCGATCCAGATAGGTGCTGCGGGATCGATCCAGGATCGATGCAGGGGAGAACTGAGATCGATCCAGGTAAGTGTTGCGGGATCGATCCAGGATTGATGCAGGAGAGAGCTGAGATCGATCCAGGTAAGTACTGCGGTCGATCCATATTAGTGCCAGTCCATTCCACCCTAAGTGCTGCTCCATTCCAGGTTGAGTGCTGCTTTTCTGAATTCTCACCAAACCTTCCTGAAAACTCCTGAAAGTTCTGAAAAATCTCCAAAATGCGTGCATATGCGAATTCTAATGCAAAAGTTCTAAAAATCATAAACTTACTGAAATCCACTTTAAATGTGATGTATGCACGCCTAAAGACCTCAGAATTGATGCTAAATAATATCTAAAAACCATAAAAATTCAGTGTCATCATTCTCTCGGTTAATATCCATACCATATCCGTATCTATGATTTTTATAAAATCTATTTAATGGTTTATATGGTTTATATAAACTTATACCATATGATATAATTTAGTTTGTTTTTCTTTGTATTAAACACTCTTCAAACTTGTGTAGATTTTGATATTCAATTACCGAATTATTAATAAATACGCTGAGATCTTAAGTGTGGACGTACTTAAAAGTGAATGTTCCCCAACCAAAAAACAATAAATTGTATACAATAAATTAAATACAGTAGCAAAAAATCAGCATATATAAAATATGGAAATATTTCCAAAAATATCTCAATTAGTTAATATTTATTAAAAATGTAAAAACTAGGAGCGTTCAGTTGGCTAATTGGTAGGTTTTGATTCGATTTTTTGGTTATTCAGTTAATAAAAAATTGATACCTTATTGAAATAATATCAACTTTGGTTTGAGTTTGTTCGGTTTGGATATTTTCAGATTTTGGTTTATTCAGTTTATACCAAAAACCTCATGTAGTATATGTTTGGTAAAAATATTTATAGAAAATTAATAAAAAAGGAAAGCTTAAAAATTTAAAATTATTGTAATAATTGGGTTTAGATCAACGCGAATGAGATTTGATGAAGAAAAAGGAAAGAAAGATAAAGTTGATGTGAAACACTTTTAAGAGAGAAAATGTGCGTCACTCGTTTTTTTAGTTTAGTCATTAATTGAAATTATGTAGTGTGTAGAATTTAGTATTTTTATTAAATTAATTGTAATCAAGTTTTTTTCAGTTTATTTAGTTTTTTTGTTTAATATATATATATATATTGTATTTGTATCCATAGTTTTTACAAATATATATCCAAAACCATACTATATCATTATAATTTGGTTTAGTTTAGTTCAATTTTTTTTGGTTTTTCTTAATATTACATAGACTATTTAGAACTATTATACTAATACATAAAATTTCATAAATCAAAGATTTTTCACTTGAAATTTAACAGAAGCTACGAGAAGTTAAGCCTATTACGTA
The DNA here is from genome assembly GCA_900406425.1 of Iberis pinnata. Taxonomy (NCBI): domain Eukaryota; kingdom Viridiplantae; phylum Streptophyta; class Magnoliopsida; order Brassicales; family Brassicaceae; genus Iberis; species Iberis pinnata. Next base: position 54,639 of record OVBE01000040.1, on the reverse strand, counting down.
ATTTTTTCTAAGTTCGTGAATAATATATGAACTATTAGCATTTTTCAGTTTATCATATGAACTAATAAAACTTTATAATTTGATATCTACATTTTTAAATATACTTTCACGTTAGTAAAATTGTTAATACAAAGTTTAAAATGTTTGAAATAATTACTATATATATATATATATTATACTGATGCACAAAAATAAATAATAAAATGGAGAAGTGTAATACAATTTTTCTGTTAAAATTGTTATACACTACCATCACCTATTTACATATTTTTGTAAAATCCATAATTAGGAAATTGAAAATAAAAAATGACTTTTTGTTTAAACACATATTTCTCCTTAATTTCGTTCAACTCAAACACAAAAAATATGTATTCAACAAGAGATTATTTTGACATTTCCAAAGTTAAATACTGGTAAATACAAAATTATAAAAGAATGATAGTAGTTTTGAAAAATAATGTTAAAAAGTCAAAAAAGATATGTAAAAAATAGTTAATGTTCGTTAGTTTCTGTTAAATTTTAGGTCTAAAACTCAAATATTAAATTTTTGTGTCTTAAAATAAAAATTCTCAGTAATATATGTATTATTCGAAGAGCCAATAAAGTTTGTGTATTTTAAAGATAATATTTGGTTAGTTAAGGTATTTTTTAAGAATTTTCTTTAAAATTTAACTTAGAACAAAATACCCCAGCTAATAATTTCATACAATCTCTCCTCCCTTTTTTTAAAAAAGGCCTTAAATATTCCCTCTATTTCTCACTACCAACTCCCTAAGTTTCCTCTAATTTTCTATCCAACCTCTCCTAAAAAAACCCCATATCCTTCTCTTAATCTCTTGTTGTATCTTCTGAATATCTAAAAAAAAAGAAAAATGAAACTCCCATTTCTAAACAAGAACAATCTATTGTCATCATTTTCTTCAAATTCTTCATCTCCTTCTTGTCATCATCAAAATTCTAAAAATATGGACAACCCCAAGCCACCTCCGGGCAGCTCCTCTTCATCCATCAACTACGCCATAGAAAACCCCCCGGAGAAAGAGTCCATAGAGAATGTTATTAGAAAACTAAAACCATCAAAAAGACTCATCTTTCAACAAAGAGGAAACTCCAACTCTATACTCGAAGAAGCTACTAAAAGAGAAAAAGAAGCTCAAGAGGAAGAAGGCTTCTTACTCTTGTCCTTCGATTCAAACGACCCTTACTCTGATTTCAAGAAATCCATGGAAGATATGGTTAAATCAAAGTCGCTTCATCATGACTGGAGAAGCCTCGAGAAACTTCTTTTTTGGTTCTTGAAAGTCAATGTCAAGAGCAGCCACAAACACATCTTCGCTGCCTTTGTTGATATGCTCTTACATTTAGCATTAGGGTTGTCTAAAGACGTCGCCGGGGAACCTAGTTCCGACGTCGTCGAGGAATCTCCGAAGTCTTCGTTGTCGTCGCCGATGTCGTTTTACACGTCGTCCTCGTCCTCCAATGAGACCTCGCCGACGTCCGTACGGTTCTTGCGAGGGAACTCGATAGGCAAGAAGAACAGGGACGTGGTTTGTTGTTTATCGTCGTTGTTTGTCATGGAGGAGAAGTTAAGACAATCTTGATCCGAGTGGTTATGTTTTCTTTTTCTTCAAAATTTCGCATATTTTCTTTTTTATTTTGTCTACAACAATAATCATGGGATTTGAACCAAATTGGTAACACAAAGAAGACATCAACACAAACTATTAGGTTATAAGTTGTAGTTAGTGTAGCTTACTTAATCTCTTCCTCATACAAACATCTTCGGAACATACCATATTTACAAAGTTTGTAAAGATACAGTTCATTCCAATAGTAATGTCTCACATCCTTCAAGAACTTCTTCTTTCGGTAACCTGAAAAATCATGTGGTTCAACATCAGCAGCTAAATAATTAGTAAAATCGCGAAATCAAGGGGTAATCAGATCAGTCTTATGGGGCTATGGATAGAAATGTTCTCATCCTCTATGTGCTGATAGCACATATGTGTTCCTCTGCAAAAGAGTCATCGATGGGAACATCCTCTTCAACTGTAAGTCGGGATAGGTGATCTGCAACTCCGTTTTCAATTCCCTGCTTGTTTTTTTTATCTCTAAATCAAATTCTTGCAAAAGTAAAATCCAACGCAGTAATATGTGTTTAGCATCCTTTTTAGAAAGGAGATACCACAATGTCGCATGATCGGTGTGGATTACTACTTTGGATCCCACTAAGTAGGAACTGAACTTCTCAAAAGCGAAGACAATCGCTAGGAGCTCTTTCTCAGTTGTTGCATAATTGCATTGAGCTAAATGAAGAGTTCTAGAGGCATAGTAAATGACATGTAGTTTCTTATCTTTCCGCTGTCCAAGAACAGCTCCAATAGAGAAATCGCTTGCATCGCACATCACTTCAAAAGGTAATTCCCAATCTGGTGGTTGTGCAATTAGAGCACTTACCAAATCTCCTTTGATCGCTAGAAAGGCTGATTGGCAATCATCGTCCCATTCGAACTTGACATCCTTGCAAAACAACTTTGTAAGAGGTCTAGCAATCTTTGCGAAGTCCTGAATGAACCTTCTGTAGAAGCCTGCATAACCTAAAAAATTGTGAACGTCTTTGATGTATTTGGGTGCCTACAAGTTAGTCATTACCTTAATCTTGTCTTTATCCACTTCGATACCTTTCTCAAAAATCTTTTGTCCTAACACGATTCGCTAGTCACCATGAAATGACACTTTTCCCAGTTCAGCACTAGATGTTTTTCCTCGCACCTCTGAACAACGCTGCACAAGTTAGCAAGGCAAACATCGAAGGAAGATCCACAGATAGAAAAATCATCCATGAATACTTCCATGATATCTTCAATAATTTCTGTAAAAATAGACATCATGCATCGCTGAAAGGTAGATGGGGCATTACACAGTTTTAAAGGCATTCTGCGATAGGCATAGATTCCAAATGGACATGTGAATGTCATCCTCTCCTTATCATCTGGGTAAATCAGAATATGAAAGAAACCTGAATAACCATATAAAAAACACTAATAAGGGTGATTAACCAATCTCTCAAGCATCTGGTCAATAAAAAGTAAAGGAAAATGATCTTTGCGAGTTGCAGCGTTCAATTTCCTGTTGTCAATACACATCCTATGACATGTAATAGTTCTAGTCAGGATCAACTCATCATTCTCATTCTTAACAACCGTTATTCCTCCTTTCTTAGAAACTACATGCACATGACTAACCCAGTTACTATCAGAAATAGGATAAATAATTCCTGCATTTAGAAGTTTCATTATCTCTTTCTTAACAACATCATTCAGGTTAGGATTTAACCTTCTCTGATGTTATATAGAAGTATTAGATTCATCTTCTAGATGTATCCTATGCATGCAGAAGTCTTGTGAAATACACGTGATATCATCTAAGGTGTAACCTAGAGCTCTACGGTACTTTCTTAGTTTATAAAAAAGTAAGGCGGTCTCTATGTTATTCAAGTCGGCATTCACTATCACATGGTATGTAGAATTAGGGCCTAGAAACGCATACCTTAGCCTTTCTGGGAGGAGTTTGAGTTCTAGCTTTGGAGATTTCAACTTGCTCCATGGATCAGTAAGTGGTGCATGGTACGGTTGAGATGGAGACTTAGCAGTTGTCTCCACATAGTCGGTCATCTCCTCAATCCTCCTACAAGCATCTAACATCCTGGTGTAACCTGAAACATCATCACTAAGGGAAAAAGACTCATTAGTAGCGTAAGTCAATGCAATCTCCAAGGGATCATCAAACAAAAAGTTGTTAGAAACTCCCTCAACAACCTCTGCAATGGTATCTACCCAAAAAGACTTGGCATCTAAGTGGATTTTTTGGTTCTTCTCCAAGCTCTAAGATCATAAAGTTGGTTGGCACAAAGGCTGTCCCAATCTTCATAGGTAGATTCTCAAGGACTCCAACAGGATATTTTACATACCGATTAGCTAAGATGAGTGAAATCTTGGTACCTTTGATGTCCGTCATACCTAACCTTTTTTTCACAGATAGATGTATAAGGTTCACACTAGATCCCAAATCATTGAGAGATCTAGCAAATGTGATGTTACCAATCCGTACTGATAGAACAATGCTTCCTAGATCTCCAAGTTTCTTAGCATGCAGTTCTGTAGGATTAAACTCCACTCCTCTGTGATCATCATTGCTCCCTCTTCCAAGGTGATCTTGCTTGTGATCATGCTTTTGGCATATTTCCTTAAAGAAGGAATCATTTGATAAACATCGGAGAATGGTAATCTTACAGTCAATTCCTTAATCATCTCCTTGTGCTTTGCATTCTCTAGATCCTTTTTAGACTTCTTTGGTTGGACTGGATATGGAACCTTCGATTTATAAACTCGAATTGGAACTTCAGAGTTCTGGGACCGAGGGATCGATCGATCTAGTTTTCCGGAGCTTCCTGTTTTGGATGGATCGATCGATCTGATGATTTTGGCACTTTTCGTGAAATTGGATCAATTTATCCCTTGGGGGATCAATCGATCTCCACCTCTGTATAATTTTATAGCTTTTTAAAATATGTGTTTTCTGCTGATTTATCGACTTCTTCTACCAGAACTTCACCAGTATGCTCTTTTCCTGTATTCCCTACTAAGGATTTTACACTTCTCAGTATGACAGCATTCACAAACTCTTTATCGAGATTTAAATCAGATTTCTCAGAAAGAAAACTAGTTGGTCTTATGACGGCTTCAGTGGTTTCAGCAACTTTAGTATCCAAATGCTTAACATGAGTAGTCAATGCTTCAAATTTTCAGTTCAAATCATTGTACATACCTGATAATAGGATTTTTAGTTCCTATTGGGGTATCAATTACCCATCATTGTAGTATAGATGGGTTATAAATCCAAATGGGGAGTGTACTAATCAATCTGAATGCAATGGATGCTTTAAAGTCAAGCTAAGTATTAAAAGGGGTGGTTTTGCTAAAAGGTCCTAAGTGCAATGAACATGCTGAAAGTAAAGTGCATAAACATAAAAAGAAGTATAAAAGACTAAGATGTAAAAACAGAGTAAAAGCAAAAAGAGTGAAAGATGAAAACAATGTGAAGCAGCTCCTGAGGACAAGGGTGATATTACTCAGATTTAATACATTTTAGTGGGCATTTATGCCTGCTAGACTTGCATTATCTGAGCTCTTTCTTTGTAAATTGGAACTTTCTAAAGACTTTCAGGTGTTCGGGTCGATTTGGATCAAAAGTGCTGAATTGCTGTTTATTTGGATGGAATCTGGCTAAGTGAAGAATTGAAGAACCAATCTGGTCTCAGGTTGGTAAATCTGAAGAAATGAAGTCAAAAATACTTCAGATCGATCGGTCCACCCTTGGACCGATCGCTCTAAATATCCGAAGAAACAGAAGATTTGGACCGACCAGTCTATACCTGGACCGATCGGTCCACAAGAGTCCGGAGAAGACGGACCGATCGGTCCAATGTACCTGCGAGAATTTAAGAAAATTTCTATATTTTACAAAAGAGTCCTCAAGTCTATCCAAGTTTTCCTTATTTGATATTTTACTTTTTTAGCCTATAAATACAATGTGTTTTAGGCCTTTAAACCTAAGCTTTATTTTATTTCTGAGAGAATTACTGGGAGACGAATCCTGAACCTTTGTGGAGAAGATTTCTGAACCCTTTTTATATTTATATCTATTTAATTATGTGTTCTTCTATGATTTTGTATTGTTTATGCTTTGCAATGTCTGAGTAGTTCACTAGTTAGGTTTTAGGGTTTTCTAGGAAAACCAAGCNTTCCTAGGGAAACCAGGTTTGAATGTTAGGTTTAACTTTGTAGGATTGAATTTGTTAGGTTCTTAATCTAAATTTGTTCTCAATGCTTGAATTAGATTGATCACCTAGTTCATGATTATAGGTTAATAAATACAAAAAAATTTGATTTAGAAACCCGACCTAATTTAGATGAATAAGTGTTTTTACATGTGAGAGTATTGTTTTAATGCTTATGAACAATTGAATCCGAGTTTTAATGCATGATCAAATTGTTTTAAATACGGCAAGAGTTTGTCTCTGGCAATTTGATCATAGGGTTTAATACTCCGAGAGGAGATTAAACTGCATTCGTTTTTCATGTTGAGAACTATTTTCAATCTAAAATCCTGCATGTTAACTTGACTTTAAACCTGAATACCTACGGATTTCCCTAATGCCTAGCGTTTTATTATTATAAGTTTTAAACCGTTTTTAATTACCGTTTTGATTCACAAACAAATCTATTATTCTCACTTTATCCATATTCGAGTTTTAAACTGAACGTGCATTTCTGGTCTCTGTGGATTTCGATACCTTACTATACTTCGTTGATTTGTTCTCTGCAGTATTAGTTAGGATTAAATTCTTAACCTATTAAAGGGTAATTGACTAAGGATCCATCATGAACTACCTAAGTACCTAACATACCTCATAAAATGAGCTAATCCCTAGAAAATAGCAATATAAGTAACCAATTCCAATCCCTTGGCAATCAATTTCAAGCAAAGCAATCACAGACTCAACTCCCGTCATAGACAGTAACTACTAAGCAGGCATGGACAACAATATACTATAGTCAATAAGCTTCCCAAACAAATAAACCCTTAGAAGGGGAAACGAATCTCTGAAATCACCTAGTTCCAGACACCTTTAATGAATCACTGTCAGGTGTTGAAGGGCCTAAAGGCGGGTTTTCAGTCCTTCCTAGGATGAAAAACAAATTAGCATTATGAGCAGGTGAAACAGAAGGGATCTAAAGACAAACAACTTAGGTACTAAGCTGGAATCAGGACTTCAACCTTAATCTACCCCATCCTCAGGAACTTGATGGACTACTCACTACTCATGGGAGTACAAGCAGAGAAAACAGAAATCATAACTTCAAGGCTAAACATGCAGATATAAGATTAAACAGATGAAGAACAATAAGAACACAAACCCATAAACTAAGAATAGCAAAGAAATAGTAAAACAGAGATGAAGAACAAACTTAAAACAGAGGATTAAAAGCTTATAACAAAAATCAACAAGCACCAAGTAAACAACAACCTAAAGCTAAGCAAGAAAGTAAAAGGAAAACAGTAGATTAACTTGAAACTTAAAAGAAATCTGGTTTTTACATCAAGAACATGAAGAACAACAAAGAAAATGAAAACCTAAGACTAAAACCTAAAGATGAAAGAAAAACTAAGCTCTCCTCAAAGGAAGGCGAATTAGGGCTTTTATAGTGTTCAGAGAAAAGCCCTAATTCGCACTAAAGACAAAAGATAATCATTTTCTTGGATCTTGGGCCTTGGTTCAGGTGCTATCCGGATTTGAGTTGGTCGGGTTGGAGCTTGAGCTTGTGTGTGATCGATCTGAAGTATTGAGAGCTTGGACGTAAGGGTCGAGATCGATCCAACCTAAGACGCGTTTGAGAGTGGGATCGATCCTGAAGTTGAGTACCTGAGATCGATCCAGGCGAGTGTGGGATCGATCTGGTTTGAGTGAGGGATCGATCTAGTCTTCAGGTTGTGATAGATCTAAACTTAGCTCAACTTCTGTTTCATGCACTTCCTTTGCTTCTTCAAAAATTTCACAAGTTTCTTTGAAAGAGAGAGAGGGAGATCGATCTGAGGTAAGGGTGGAGATCGATCTGAGGTAAGGGTGGAGATCGATCCGTGATGAGATAGGATCGATCTGAGTGAGTGGTGAGATCGATCTTAGATCAATCCGGATGAGGCTGTGAGATCAATCCAACATGAAATGATGATATCGATCTGAGTGATGTTCGAGATCGATTTGAGTGAGTGGTGGGATCGATCTGAGTGAGTGGTAGATTGATCCAGGCAGAGAGGAGATAGATCCAGTTTTAGTGCCAGTCCATTCCATGCTAAGTGCTGCTTCATTCCATGTTAAGTACTGCTTTTCTAAAATCTCACAAATTCTTCCCGAAAACTCCTGAAAGTCCTGAAAAATCTCCAAAATGCGTGCATATGCAAATTCTAATGCAAAAGTCCTAAAAATCACAAACTTACTAAAATCAACTATAAATGTGATGTATGCACGCCTAAAGACCTCAACATTGATGCTAAATGATATCTAAAATCCATGAAAATTCAGAGTCATCAATACAATCCATCTTGACAAATAGGTTCCTTTCTGTTTGTTGCTGACCATCTAGTATCTTTTGGAGCATGGCTTCCAAACTGTCTTCTTGCTGAACTTTTGGTGGAGGTGCTTGTTAATAAACATGCTGAGATTGTTGTTGAAAGCTACCTAAATTGTAGTTCTGAACAAAGCTCTTATTTTGGTTTCCTTGAAAACCAGTTCTTCCAGTGTTCTTATCACTCCATGATTGATTTCCCCTTTTTGAAGATTGATTATACCCTTGGTAATACACTCTCTGACCTTGGCTATTGATGTAGCTCACTTCTTCTTCTAAAGTTTCTGGTCCTTGGAATGTAAAGCAATATGCCTCTAACTTCTCTTTATCTTCAGCAAAACTGACTTGTCTCTGTTCTGGTTCTTAAGAAGTTTAGTAAGAAGTTCTTTCACTTCAGCTAGTTCAGAGGATTCTGATCCATGTGATCTTCCTCTTCTGTCATAATCTTGACAATGGTTGTTGTTACTCGCAACTAGATTGTCTATAAGCTGATATGCTTCATGAACTAGCTTAGTCATGAAATCTCCATTACTAGTTGTATCTAGAGAAAGTCGGTACAGAGGTTCAATACCTCTGTAGAACGTGTTGAGGAGATTTAGCTCAAAAAACCCATGATGATGACATTCCCTAAGGTATTCTCTGAATCAATCACATGCCTCAAAGAAGGACTCCACTAGACCTTGCTGAAATTGAGATATCTTTCTTCGAAGATTGTTGGTCCTAGTAGTGGTGTTGAAGTGTCCTAGAAACTTGGATTTACAATCATCCCAAGTTTTGATGGAATTAGCATGCAGATGTTTCAACCATCTAAGAGCCTTGTCAGCTAGTGAGTGATTGAAGATCTTACAATGCATAAAGTCTCTAGAAGACTCCATCAATATGAACGGAGAGCAAATGTATTCAAAACTATCAAGATTATCCATGGGATGCTCGGTAGGAAACCCATGGCATTGATTCTGGAAAATCAACTGAACGAGTTAGAATGGGAAATTATAGTCCTGGCGTTGAGGTGGATGAGAGTGCAGTGCATTTCTATTAACAAGGAAGGCTTCAGGGTTGTTGAAATTTCCAAGTAAAACCCTGTTTTGATGAGGTGGGTTATTGAAGATCTGTTCTGTTGGGTCGTTCACAAGAACTTGATTAGGTCCCATCTGATTACCATGACCAAAAAAATGTTGTCCTTGTGGCACTTGATTGCCTTGAGCTCTTCCCCCTATCGGATTGATTATAGCATTGTTCACTTTTGGAAGAGGACGTGGGTTATTGTTCAAACATACTTCTTCAACTGGGATCCGATGAACTTGAAAGGGTGGATCGCTCAGATCTTCCAAAAAGACCGAATTAGGAATGACGTTATCTCCCATTGCTTTGGAAGATTGTGCGTTTCTTCTTGATTTCTGGATTGAGCGTTCTAAATCCAAGAGATCTTTGTTACTAGGGCTGAGTAATTCCTTGGATTTGGTAGATCTTAGGATCATTCACCTGTAAAAAGAAATCAAGAATATAGAAACACGATGAGTATTGTAAAAATAAAAATTCCTAGACTAAACTCAAAAGAAAACTTAAAGGCACTGTATTGGTCCCCGGCAACAGCACTAAAAACTTGATACACTTAGGTTTTAACCCAAATATATTCACTGCAAGTGCACTGCAAAGGCATTAGTATATAAGAGATCAAATTCATAGAGACCAAGAACGTACGACTCTCAGTTAAAAATTGAATCAAGCTACGAAAATATTTAAAATGATGATTATGATTTGAAAATAGAAATAACGATCATTTGTAAACAGTTGTAAGAGAATTAGCTAAAACGCGAGGCAGTAGGGAAATCTAACATGCAAGGTTTTCTTTGAAAATAGTTCCCAACTCAAAAGACAAAGATAGACTAATCTTCTCTCGAAGTATAGATCTCTATGTTTAAATCACTAAAGACAAACTCCCGCCGTATTTAGATGATTTAAACATGCAATTCAATTCAGATTCGAAATGTTCATAAACCCCTAAGACAATACTCCCGCAAGAAAATGCACTTATTCATCTAGATTATATTAGAGTTCTAAACCAAATCCATTTGAGCTTATAATTCTAAGATCAATGAACTAGTTACCTACTCTAATTCATGCAATAGGAACGAATCTAGACTGAGAACCTAACAATTTCTATTCATTCTATCAAACCCTTAACAATTAACCTGGTTTTCCTGGGAAATCCTAAAACCTAACAAGTAGATTACTAAGAGATGATAACAAGAACAAAAATCATAGAAAAAGTAAACATTGCAGCAAATAAAAACCATCATTTTCTCTCCAGATTGTCCCAATCACCTAGAATCATGAAAACATGCTAAAAACACAAATTAAACAATGAAATAACACTAAATAGTAAGTATAAATACCCACTATAAAGTGTTTAAACCGAGTGATATCACTACCAGCTCACGAAACTGGAATATTGTAAAAGGTGAAGGAAAATTTGGGTCAAGAAATATTAAAAAGTTTTATGATTTGGAAAATATGTACCTTTTCAAAGGCTTTTCTATAGAATACTTTATGTATATAAAATTCTTATTTTATCTCTAAATAAAAATTCATAAAAGTTAAATTAATTCTATACAAATTTTAAGACAAATTAAAAATCTTAAGTTTATTGACAAAAAAAAAAAAATTGTTATCACACGCCACCAGTGCTCTATATTTCTTCTACTCATGAGAGAAGTCTCGAAGTTTATCAGTGGTGGAGATTTGTTCAATTCCACCGGTTTAGTCAACATTCAACGTTTCCCAGCATGCATACCATTCATAATTCACGCATATGATTGACAATTACTGACGTACATGATGGACAAGACACATTCATCATTCTTAGTTAACTATCACCTCAACATATCTCATTCACATTTGACGTGCAAGATGCACAACTCCAATTTATTATTCACAACAAACTTTCACAGAAATCACGGATGATTGACATATCTTGTTCCTAATTCACTACTCATGAGTTTGACTCACCGTTACAACATATATGCAGTATTTTAAAAAGCCTATAATACAATTGCAGACATGTAATTTTATCTTGGACAAAATTTATAAGAGATACAAAATGTTTCTTCTATAAATCCAGAAATTCTCAAGCAAAAGATTCCGATGACATGTGAAAAATGAGAACAAATGATGGAAAAGAAGATGAAGAGCATGTATCAAAAACATGTGTCCATAAATCATAAGTGTGAATACGGTGTTCAATTCGATTTCGGTTCAGTTTTTTTAGTTTTTCACTATATAATAAATAGCTATCATATTCGAATCATATCTATTTTGTTTTGGTTCGGTTTGGATATCTTCGGTTTTCGATTCATTCGGTTTTTACCAAAAATGATATACATGTTATTATATATATAAGAATATTTTTAGTATAAAAGATTGGTAAATCTTTTTTTGCATACTTTTATGTAAAAGATGTGATAAATATATTATTCACTAAGTAAAAAGAAACAAAAAATTATAATGGTTTCATAAGAAACAATATAAGTTAGATAATAATAAATAAATAAAATAAAAACTTATTATGATAGCAAAAAAACATAAACACTAATGGACTTCCTCGTATTAGTATTAATGTTAATCATTATTATTTATTGTCTTCTCATAATGCACATAAAACTCTGTCCATTTAAAATAAAAGTTCAATAATAGTTTTGATTTAATTTTTTTTGTTACTACATAACAAACTACTGCATAAATATTTGGATTACTAAGAATATTTTTTTTTTATGAAATGTTAAATTTATTTATCAAAGAAAAATTATTATTTAGAGAGTGGAAATCAAATAATGATTGAGCACAATTGTTTTAGAGAAAGCTAAGGACCGCTGTTGTGGTGCTATAAGAATGCGTCGTTAAAAATTGACTCTAGAAAATTATGTGAGACAAAACTAGAATCATGAAAAAGAGTGTAGTCCTCATACCCATCGATGTTAGAGCAAGCGGGATAGATGAGATGGCTGGTCTTCAAGGTTGAGATAAATAAAGAGTCGTTAGCCATAAAGCGCGGACCAACGTTGAGTCATTCTAGAATAATGCGATTGTGGACCATATTGGAATGCGGTAGATCGTAGCTTGGAATGCGAGCCTTATGATGGCTTGGTCGATGCAAGGGAGAGATTGAGTGCAGATGGAGGAGAGAGTATCAGTCCATTCTAGAGTTGTGTGATGATGAGGGATTGGAGCTGCAAGGTCGTTCCATATTGTAAACGAGTAAGCACAAGCGAAGAAAATATGATCCTGAGTTTCATCAGGTTCTCCACAAAGTACACACGGTTGATGGCTTACCCATGCTCTCATATGACTACCAGTTGATATCTTGTCAATAACAGCAAGCCAAGTAGTAAACGCATAACGAGGAATATATTGAGGAAACCAAACCATAGAAAATTAGAGCTTCTTAGGGGAATGGACACGAATCTGCTTCCACGTTGAGGATGATGAGAGGTGAGGCTTGTACTCTACATCGTGATGCCACCAAAGTGGTACATCAGTTCCAAAATGAGGCATTGGTTGATGTAGTAATATGACTTGGTCACAAAGCCTACAAAATCGAGACACACGTGAAGCACGAATGCCCCATCGTGTTGGCAAGGACACATCTGAGATAGTTGGTAGACGAAGAACTCCAAACTCTCGACTTCCAGCATCACCAGCTAAGCTAAACAATGGTCCTAGTGGGGACCATGAATCGAACCACAAGAAGTTAAGTTTCCATCCCGGACATTAATACGGAGGAATTGCAGTGCTATTAGGAGAAGTTTGAGAAGCTTTTTCCACATCCACAAACCACGGGAGGTGCTACTGGCGTCTCAAAATGTACTATTGTGAAAAAGATATTGTTGCGTCCAAGCACACCAGAGTGACGTTGATGGAAAAAAGGCGCTAGATTAGTGGTAAAGCAAACACTATAGATGTGTCTTCAAGGTGACGAATACCGAGGCCACCCTCATCTTTAGGTCTACAACATCAAACCAACAAAGCTTAGGCATATTATTGTTAGTAGCAGAACCATACCATAGAAAATTGCTGCAAAAGGTATTAATTGCGCGAAGACACCGATTGGGGAAACGGAAAGCAGGCTGCCAGAATTTGATAATACTAACGATGATGGATTTTATTAGTTGTAGAAGACCAGAAAAAGAGAGAATCTTGGAGGACCAAGAGGTGATACGAGTTATGATATGGTCAAAAAGATGGGTATGGTCAGCGGCAATGGGACTCTTAGTCGTTAAGGGTAAACCCAAATAACGGATCGAAAGGGAATCACGATCCATGAATTGCAGAAGGGATGGATGAGGGTTTCTAGGCAGGAAGATGGAGGACTTGGAGATATTAATCTGAAGCCTAGAGGAAGCGCCAAAGGTGTCCAAAACTTGGAGGATACCTTTGAGAGAGTCAATTGTCCCATCTGAAAAAATTAAAACGTCACCTGCAAACACAAAGATGTGTTAGATCAAGAGGACGACAGTGAGGATGATAACCGAATGATCCAGAGGAAGTAGCCCGTTGTGTTAAGTTGTCGAAGATGAAACTTGAGCGACTTAAGCTTCATTTGAAGAAGATACAAAGCAACTAGCGAGTGGAAAAGAGGCGAGCTAACAAGCCAGTGAGGCCTGAGAATAGATAAAAACGAAGGGTCATATATTAGAAATTTATTATATTTTAATGGCTTACGGATTAAAGTTTTGGGTGAAGATAAATGGATAATACAATGAGCGTAGTCTGAGATTATTTTTGCTTCGAAAGCAACATAAGAATGCGGATAAGAGGAGGCCCAAGAGTCATTGATCAAAGCTCGGTCAAGCTTTTTGGCGATGGAATTAACTGCCTGATGATTCCACCATATATAGTGAATACCTATGTACTCCACATTTTTTAAGTGAACATTGATTTTTCTTTATGTTTTTAGCAAACTGTAAATCTTTCTAGATTATTTAATTATATAATAAATATTATAATATTTAAATATCAAAATTGAATATTTAATGAAAATAATTTTTCGTTTCTTTTTTTTTTTCTAGTAAATGGTAAATCTATGTAGATTATAAAATTATTATATTATTTAAATGAAAAATAAAATTTATCAGTCTTTTGGGTTTAATCGTTTTTTGATTAATATATGTACCATATCAATATACATAGTTTTAATAAATGCATATCAAAACGGTTTATATGGTTAATCCAAAACCATACCATATCACATAATTCGGTTTGGTTCTGTTTTACCATACTTTGTTTTGCAGAGATTTTTCTCGGCACAAAAATAGCTTAAATCCACAAAACTATAAAAAATACCTACTTTCCAAATATAAATCACGATATCTTATAATCAAAAATAAAATTAATTTAATTGCTAAATTTAATTATGTCTTAAGAATTTATACCTTACAATTATTCGTGTTATTGTGTTTAATCACTAAGAAGTCATCATCTTAAGCCAAAATTTTGTATCAGCCGCATTCTCCTAAAACCCTACAAGCCCTACCGATCAATTCTACCATTACAAAAATTAGAAGGTTTTACCACTTAACACAATTGTTGTCTCTGTCAAGTAACAACGACAATGGAGCTAAGGTAACTTTTATTACTTATGTTTTTGAATTTTGATAGCAGCAGAAACGCATCAAAATATAATCTTTCTTCTCTTGTTTTGGCTGTGAAAAGTTCCAGATATAAAAGTATTGGGAATGAAGATAGGATCAGTCAGTTGCATGAGGCTTTGATTCAGCAGATATTGTCTTCTCTTCCAACACAAACTGTCGTAAGCACAAGTGTTTTATTTAAACAAAGAACACTAGAAGAAAACATGCCAAAATCTGACCGGAGAAATCGACGGAAAATTGACAGAAAGAGAGTTCGTTGTTTAATTTATCGACGGAACCAATCCGTCGATTAATATCAACGGTATTTTATCGATGGACCAAATCCGTCGATTTTCCGTCAGTTTTTGGGACAAAATCTTCCCGTTTGAATGTGACCGTTTTTAGCCGTTGTCAAACGACTATATTCGCAGGTATCGACGGAAAATTCGTCGCATTTTCGTCGATATTTAGATCTATAAATTAAGCACCCCTCCCATTCCCATCTTCACAAACAAACTTATAAAATGTCCACTCCACAAACAAACTGCATTTTTTCGCATTTGTGTGCTTTTAATGTTCTATAGAGATGGTTATTCGCCTTTATCATCTACAAGTAGGTTGATGGGGATAAAGACGGACTATAATTTTCCTGAGGATGCAGTTGACGCAATAGCCAATTTATTGAAGGATATATTGACAGAGGATAACAATGCTCCAGGTTGATATTACGAGATACAAAAATTTGTTTCTGGACTTGGATTGTCATATCGGGTTATAGACGTGTGTATCCACAATTGTATGATTTATTGGAGAGAAGACGAAAACCGGACAACTTGTCGATATTTCCGTAAACCAAGGTATAAGGATACAATTGGTAGAGTTTCAGTGCCTTACAAGAGGATGTGGTATATGCCACTAACAGAATGGCTAAAGAGATTGTATCAGTTTGAGAGAGCAGCTGCGGCAATGAGATGGCATGCTGAGCATAGATTTGATGGAGAGATTACACATCCTTCTGATGCCAAAGTTTGGCGTCATTTTCAGTCTACTTATCCGAATTTTGCATGCGAGAGAAGAAATGTGTATCTCGGATTAAGTACAGATGGCTTCAGCCCATTCGGGAAGCATGGTAGACAATATTCTCTATGGCCAGTCATCGTGACACCTTACAACTTGCCGCCATATTTGTGTATGAACCGAGAGTGTCTATTTCTCTCTGTTCTTGTGCCTGGGCCAAAGCATCCGAAACGAGCATTCGACGTATTTTTGCAGCCATTGATACATGAGTTGAATTCATTATGGGAGTTTGGGGAGGAGGTGTATGATGTGTCGCTAAAACAAAATTTTAAGATGCGTGTGGTTCTAATGTGGACGATAAGCGATTTCCCAGTGTATGGCATGTTATCAGGATGGACAACTCACGAGAGACTATCATGTCCATATTGTAACGATGACACCAACTCATTTCATTTGACGAATGGAAGGAAAACATGTTGGTTTGATTGTCACCGAAGGTTTTTTCCCCCAAATCATCCATATCTTCGATCAACTACATTGTTAACAAAGAAGAGATGTGTTGAAGGTCCACCAAAAGAATTAGATGGCAATGATCTACTGAAGCAGTTGCTAGAATTTGGTGTCGAGATGACCAATGATGCTAATGTTGGTGGGAATGGACATAGCCATTATGATAGTTACAGACACAATCATAATTGACATAAGAAAAGCATATTTTGGGAATTGCCTTATTGGGCAACACATTTGTTGAGACATAATCTAGATGTCATGCATGTTGAGAAGAACTTCTTCGACAACATTATGAACACCGTGCTTAATGTCCAAGGGAAAACCAAAGACAATTTGAAGTCTATATTGGATTTTCTGGGCATTTGTTCTCGTCCTCAGCTTCACATCACGGATGATGGAAGATGTCCAATTCCTGCATTTAGATTATCTAAGAATGCAAAGGACGAGTTCTTTCGCTGGATTATTCTGATTCCCCGATGGATACGCATCTAATATGAGAAATTGTGTTCTTTCACCATGAGCCATCACCCCTTGATATTATAGAAGATCTCCACACGAACAAGAAGACTGGACAAGTTCAGGACTCACTGGCTCGGGAGGTTCTCGAGAACTCTAGAAGGCGTATCGAAGAGATCCGGAAAACTCAGGCATCTCAAGGGGGAAGCAACGAGATCCCCCTTGATATGGTATATGATGTAGTTTCCCAGGTAAATAATATTTAAATTTAATTATATATTTTTGCATATTATTGATACTAATAATTGTTTTCTTATTTCAGATTACGAAGAAGTCCAAGGGCCAGACTACGGGTTCAGGAACATGGCTTCTTATTGCTTCCCAGGATCGGGATCCCGAGGTTCAACGGTTCATTATGAGGAGCTGAAGAGGAAGAACGAGGAGATAGAGATAATGAAGATGGAAATGGATGCACAAGCGAAGCAGATAGAGGCGATGAAGGCTATGCAAGCAGAGCGCGATGCTCAGATGGAAGCTTAGATGAAGTCGATGCGGGCGAAACAAGATAGGATGGACGAGTTCATGAGACGTTTTTAGGGATAGATTACTATTGTTATCATTTTGTATAATTACAATTTCTACATTTTTAGAATATTTTAAATTTTTATGAATATTTTAATTTTAAATTTAATATTAATTTTAATTTTATAAATATTATGAATTTTATTTTAATTTAAATATTTTTTTTCTTTTTAATTTTTTTTAAAAAATATTCGTCGATAATCCGTCGATAAACCGTCAATCTTTTTTAAAGAATTCGTCAATAATCCGTCGATAATTATCGACGGATTATTGACGGCATATTATCGACGGATATATAAAACCAACCACCTACAATCGACCGACCGTATCCTCGATAATCTGTCGATTTTGCCCCTTTTTAAACGGAAAATCGACAGATATGCCCGTCGGTTTTAGCGTGTTTTCTTGTAGTGGGAAGTCTCGTTGGAAATTGGTACCTTGACTCAAATCAGTTCTGATGATCACAAAAGTGAGAACCATATGTTTTCAGAGATTATTAGCAAGTCTTTCCTTTCACATAAAGCTCATGTTCTTGAAAGCTTATGTCTCAAGTTTAAATTAGACAGTGCCAATCATATAGATCATGTGGATATTGGACTTTGGGTTGGGATTGCGTTTGCTCGACATTTACGTGAATTGGTACTTGAGGTTCTTCCTAATCAGCATCAGCATGAGATCTTAATATTTATTGGGAGCTTGTGTACTTGCAACACATTTTTTGTGATAAAATGTAAATTCTCATTAAAAAATAAAAAGATACACATCTATAAATAGTTTAGATATACAACTTTTAGGAGCCTAAAAATAATTATAAAAGCTCCTAAATAGCATATTCTCCAAACAAAAGAGAAAAAATTTCAAAAACCCAAAAAAGCAATTGAGCTTTTAAACCCAAACCCTAGGAACCTAAGCCCATTTACAATTAAGAAAATGAAATTAGGTCAAGCTTCCAACTGAGCATCGCCGCTGCCGAGACCTCGCTCCACCACCGTCGATTTCCGCAGAAAGCTACTGAGCCAGTGAGATGTCACAGACAGAAACATGAACAGGCCTCCCTCATGACCATTTCGAAAGCAGTTGTGACAAGACCTCTGTCGTTCGCCTTTCCTCACCACCGGACCTACACCAGAGACGACTGACCACCAAGAATCGCTTCACCGGCTAACCAGACTGAGAAGTTTGCCACATGCGCCTAGCACCGCCTCGGGAAGGTCCAGATACGCGAGAGAGGAACCACCAAGAAAAGGACTACACCGAGATCAAAACGAAGGGCTCCAAAGCAAAACACAAAAGTTGGTGGCTACGACCACCGACCACCGGAAAAGGAGTATTGAGAAGACCGGGAGAAACCCAGGAAGAAGCGACCGCCGGATGAACTAAAGATTGACACCATCTAGATCCACTGTAAGCCAACCGATCGTCACCATAAAGCTCACGACGCTTCCAAGAAGAACCAGAGCCAAGCTTACCGCCGGCAACAACTAGAATGGGACCTGACACGAGTCCAGCGAGAACGCTGGTAACCACCACCGCAGTGCACGGGAAGAAACCAGAAGAAATAAATCGGTGAGATCTCTTCCTCTCTCATTTCGTCGGAGAAATCTCTGAAAATACAGAAAGAGCGTCGGTGAGAGAGAAATTTAGAGAGAGTGTGTTTATTTGGCTTGGCTTCTTCGTACTTGCAACACACTTATGACTATGAAACTCAGGTTATATTTCTACTCCAAATCTTTTTAAGTCTCTTAGAACTTTGCATCTTATAGACGTGAGATACAAATACGATGAATCTATATGTAACCTCTTATCGCGTTGCCTTATTCTTGAAGAGTTGGTTGTATATCATAGTAGAAATGATGATGTTGTGGACTTATGGCTTGAAACTCGTAGGGCCAAAAGCCCAGTTCTGGAAATGTTTTATTAGCCCATGTAAAGTCAAGATGGAGCTGGTGAAAGTTTCTAAATGAAACAAAAGTTTTACTTTACTAAAGGAAGAAGACTAAAGTTGAGCTTATCTTCTTCGTCTCTCTCTCACTCATTCTATATCTCTCTCTCTACATCACTCTGAATATGTTGTACAACCAGAAGCAAGCAAAATTGACTTGGAATCAAGTGTTGTAGCAGACTTTCATAAGCTCAGAGTAGCCATTAATTTATTGCCAGTCCAGAACAACTCTGTTGCGCATGTTAAAGTTGTCGGGTAAGTAGTCATTTGACTTTTCAAATTTTCTTTATAAGTTGATCTAAGGCTGGTTGTATGAAGTGTGAGACTTGAGTGAGAATTATAGTAAGGAGAGAGTAGAAACAAGTGTAAACTTCTAAGGCTCTATTTTTTAGAAAGTTTTCTTAGTGGATTTTTGAGATATATCTCAGCGAGACGTAGCATTGCAGTTTTGGGACATGAACTCGTTAAATGATTGTGTCTCCTCTTTATTTGTATTGCTACTAACCTTAACACAAACGAGTGATAAGCTTTAAAGGAATAAGTGAGAAACAAAGTGACAGAGAAACATTCTTTATTGTTGCTCTGATTCTTGCTACAAAGTTAGAATCTTTTATTGGTTCTTGATATTAACTTCCACAAATTGGTATCAGATCTCTAGGCATCAACTATGGAGCAGGAGAAGCCACTAAACATGGCTACAAGGAGAACTGAAGTTGAGAAGTTTGATGGAGATGGGGATTATATCATGTGGAAAGAGAAGTTACTAGCACACTTGGAGATACTGGGTTTACTGGAAGGGTTAGATGAAGAACCAGAGGTAACTGAAGGTGAAGAGTCTACTACAAAGACTCCAGAAGAATAAACACCTGCAACCAAGATATATACTCCCAAGTGAGAAGCGAAAGAACTGAAGGAGAAGAAAGGAAAAGCCAGATCTACTATCATCTTAAGTGTGGGTAATAATGTTCTAAGAAAAATCATTAAAGAGAAAAAAGAGATGGAATGATAGAATTTCTTGATAAACTATATATGGCTAAATCACTAACAAATCGCATCTACTTCAGGGCAAAGACTATACTGGTACAAGATGAGTGAAAGCATGGCCATAGATGAGAATGTTAATGATTTTTTCAAGCTTATCTCAGATATGGAAAATGTAAAGGTCACAGTTCCTGATGAAGACCAAGCCATTGTCCTTCTCAATTCTTTACCAAGACAGTTCGACCAACTGATATAAACACTGAAGTATGGGAAAAATACATTACATCAAGAAGAAATAATAGGTTCTATCATATCTAAGAATCTTGAGTTAAGAGCAGCAGGAAAGGTGAAGAAAAACCACTCAGATGGTCTGTTTGTGCAAGAAAGGGGCATAGCAGATAAGAGATCAAAGACTTCTGATAAAGGGAAACATAAAAATAGGTCTAAGTCAAGAGGAGGAACAATAACCTGCTGGATCTGTGGAAAAGAGGGTCACTTCAAAAAACATTGCTACGTATTGAAAGAAAGGAACAAAATAGGTTATGGAACTTGTGAAGCCTTAACTGTAACATCTCAATCTACGGAAGTAGAAGCTC
The DNA here is from genome assembly GCA_900406425.1 of Iberis pinnata. Lineage (NCBI taxonomy): Eukaryota > Viridiplantae > Streptophyta > Magnoliopsida > Brassicales > Brassicaceae > Iberis > Iberis pinnata. Next base: position 33,743 of record OVBE01000040.1, on the reverse strand, counting down.
TTGTTGTGTCAGATGGCCTTCTAACATTTTCACAAGTAACTCCATAAACATGGATCTTAGACACAAGTTTTTCATTTCATATGACTTGCAGAAAGGAGTGGTTAATGGATTTTAAAGAAGAAGAGAATTGAAAGTTGAAAATGGGAAATGATTTATACTCATATGTTAAAGGCAGTGGGAGTCTTAGGATTCTGAACAATGATGGATCAACCATTTTACTCACTCAAGTTAGGTATGTTCCTGAAATGTCTTAAGACCTTATATCGTTAGGAACATTAGAGGATAAGAGATGCTAGTTTTAATCTAGGAATTGTATTCCAAAAGTATTCAAAGATGACTTGGTATTGCTAACTGGAAAGAAACATAGTACACTGTATTTCTTGAAAGATTCTGCTATTGCAGGTGAATCAAATGTCACAACAAGCTCAATAGATGAAACGATGTTATGGCATAGTAGGCTGGGGCATATTGGTTCAAAGTTCTAGATGTTCTGGTTAGAAAGGGGTATTTGGAGAAGAACAAAGTAAAAGAGATGCAGTTTTGTGAAGACTGTGTGTATGGAAAAACACACATGGCCAGCTTTGGTACAAGTAAGCATGTAACAAAGGATAAACAGGACTATGTCCACTCAGATCTTTGGGGCTCACCATCTATCCCACTGTCTCTGGAAGATGTCAGTATTTCATCACGTTTATTGATGGTTTCACCATAAAGACTTGGATCTATTTTATCAAGAAAAAAGATTAAGCTTTCAGTAAGTTTGTAGAATGGAAAACTCTAACTGAAAATCAAGCAAACAAGAAATTCAAGACTTTCAAAACAAATAATGGCCTTGAGTTCTGCAATTTTGAAATTGACAATTTCTGCAAACAAGAAGGAGTTGCAAGGCATAGAACATGTGCATACACCCCCACAACAGAATGAGATGGCTGAAAGGATGAATAGGTGAATCATAAATAAAGTAAGATGTATGCTCAGTGAATCAGGGATGGGGAAACAATTATGGGCTGAGGCTGCATCAACAGCAGTACATGTGATTAACAAAAGTCCATGCTCATCTGTTGAGTTCAACATACCAAAAGAAAAATGGACAGGTCAATCACCATATTATAAACTTCTGAGAAAGTTTGGTTCAGTGACTTATGTTCATTCTGATCAAGGAAAGCTTAACCCCATAGAAAATAAAGGTGCATTCTTGGGTTATCCAACATGCACAAAAGAATACAAAGTGTGGGTCATTGAAGATAGAAAATGTGTAGTGTCAAAGGGTGTGGTATTTCAAGAGAATGTTATGTTCAAGGACACAGTAGGACAAAATAGAGATGGAAATCAGACTCAAAAATCTGAAATGGAAAGAATTGAGATTAAACTAAAGGGATTAACCACAAATGGACATGAAGAACTTAATGATGAAGGAGGAGCAATATCGAAATCAAGATCAATCACTTCAGTAAGTACATCAAGAAGCAAAAGTCAACAATTACAACCAGAATCATATGATGAAGAAGATGTGAGTGACTTAGAGAACTCTCTACTGGCCAGAGATAGATCTCGCAGAAAAGTCAAAGCAACTAAAAGATTTATAGAAGAACTGAATCTAGTTGGGTTTGCTCTGATGACTACAGAAGATGGAAACAACTCAAAACTAATCACTTATCAAGAAGCAATTAATAGTTATGAGAAAAATGAATGGAAAGAAGCAATGGATGAAGAAATGAGATCTTTGCTCAAGAACAATACATGGAGTTTACAAACGAAACCCACATCAGGGAGAATCATAGGCACTAAATGGATATTTAAGAGAAAGGAAGGAATTCTTGGTATAGAATCTCCTAGATACAAAGCACGTTTGGTGGAACACATCGAGTATATCACGAGCTAGAGGCTCATAAGCCGCATAATACATAACAAGCATAAAACATAATAAAGATAGATAGACAAGCTTGACGATGCTTGGAGAACCGTTAGCGCCAGATTCCGAGAAGCTAAACAACTTAGGATCTGTGGAAGACTTAAAGTTTGAGCTAGGTTCCTGAGCTAGATAAGGGGAAGTCACCTTAAAGCATGACTTTTGCATACAATCCACAACTACAAAATTCAACACAATGAAGTTCGATGCATCTTCCGGTCACGTGTCGACCAATACACAAGATAGCAAAATAGTTTGGACATAAATTAATTTCTTCAGGTTTAAAAACCGATAAAAGAAATTTTTCCTTGAAAAGGACTGATGTAGGTGGATTTTCTTGTTAACTGAGAAAGTTACTCTCAAAGAGAGGTAGGTTGGCAAACTAATTTTCTTTTCCAAAGAAGAAGATATTAACGGAGACGATCTCTCTTGGCCCTGGCAAGAGGAAACTGGAGTAGATATCTCTACATATGAGAAATCTAAGGGACTAGCAGCAAAACCTAACCACAAATTTTGAACTGCTACCATATTTGACGTCCAGCCTGTGATCACACAATGAGTATTGCAATGATTAATTATCATAGAGAAACACAGCAACGTCTTATAACCCTTTGATCTTGAGTAAGCATAGTCCTTATTCAGCACACATACATTAAGTTATCTGGTCCTATCCAATTCAATTACATCAAAAGCAACAAGATGTGAAGCATGATACCGCAAGCCTTGATCAGATTGATCTTGATTGCAATTACGAATTGATAGGCAGAGAAAATTAAACACTATAGGGTTAGAGGATTGATACTCTTTGCCGGCGAATGGAGATGTCCTTTGTAAAGCTTGTTCCACGGCAAAGGAAGTAGAAGATGTTTCACAGAGATAATTCCAATAGTCCCCTACTTTAAATACTTCTAGTTTAGGGTACAGATGTAGTACACAAGCAAACAAAGCAATACCTGAGCACTTTCTGACCCATACATGTCGGGAAACTACGATGAGCACCGGAAATTTCTTCGGAAGGCGAGACCGAGACATAGCCGAAAGACGACAAAACAGTCTTCTCTAATGCACGAAAACTCTTGGGAGAGCACCGTGACTCACCTGCGAAGCTCTGTTCAAAGACAGCTCTATTAGCCCATATAACACAGAGCAAACAAAAACGAGATCTAACAGAGATGAGATCTTCTCTATTAGAAAAACAACACCGTCAGCGACTCGGTTCTTCTTTTCCAGGAGATAAAGCTCCGACAATAACCGAAAGGCAAGGAATTGAAAGATCGTTCTCCAACGTGCCCCTAAATCTGAGCAAGGCAAGTTCCTAACCGGAGGTGAAGAATCCCGACGAAACAAAACACTTTCACAGCGGCGGCGGTCGGGAAGAAACAAAACCCGTGACAGAAAAAAAACGAAAAGAACAGCGAAAGGAAAAAGAAGATAAGTCCGACGCCGGCAGAGCTGGGGCTCGCCGGCGTCGGAGAAACTCATTGTCAAGCGGCGCCTCGTTTAAAGTGGTTGTGAGAAACTAGATCTTTTGGATAGGAAGGGATAGATTATCACGAAATATTCTCTCCAATCGTTAAACATGTATCAATCAAACTCCTTTTATCTGATGTAGTTCATTTTCACATGAAATTAACGCAAATGAATTTAAAAACTGCGTTTTTACATGGTGATTTGGATGAACGCATTCTGATGGCACAACCAAAAGGTTATGAGGTGCAAGCTTATCAAGAAATGATTTGTGTTCTAAAAAATCCCGGTATGGGTTCAAACAGTCACCAAGACTGTTTAATCAAAAGACAGTTTAATCAAAGATTTGATTCATTTATGATAAGCTCAAAGATACATAAGAAGCAGTTATGATCCTTGTGTATACATGAAGGAGATTCACAAGAATGAGTAGATATATCTACTACTATATGTAGATGATATGTTAATAGCATCAACAAACAAGGGAGAAATCAAAGAGATGAAGTAACTTCTGAATAAAGAATTTGAAATGAAGGATTTGAGAACTGATAAGAAAATCTTGGGAATGGAAATTACAAGAGATAGACAAGAATTTATCCCAAGAATAATATGTAGAGAAGGTAATACAGACTTTCAAGATGGAAGAATGCAAATCAGTACTCACACCACTTGGAGCACACTTCAAATATGAAACTGAAGATATACTAGCAGAAGAAACAAAGTACATGAAGATAGTGCCTTATGCAAATGCGATAGGAAGCATAATGTATCTGATGCTTGGCTATAGACTTGATCTGGCATATTCAGTTGGAGTCATCAACAAATTCATGCAAAATCTTACTAAAAAACACTGGCAAGCAATAAAGTGGGTACTCAGATATATTAAAGGTTCAAAGTAGAAGTGTCTCCAGTTCAGAAAAGAAGGAAAATTTGAAATCAGAGGATACTATGACTCGGATTACGCCACAGATCCAGACAAAATAAGATTAGTTATTGGGTGTGTGTTTATAGTAGTTGGAAACATAATAAGTTGGAAGTCTGGTCTACAAAAAGTGGCAGCCTTATCCACTACTGAAGCAAAATATATGGCCCTAGAAGAAGCTATCAAAGAAGCAGTGTTGTTGAAAGGGCTAGTATCTGAGATGGGATTCACACAAGAAACTGTTGAAGTAATGTGTGATTCTTAAAGTGCTATTGCACTATCTAAGAACTCAGTCCATCATGAAAGAACCAAATACATGGATGTGAGGTTCCATTTCATCCGTGAAAAGATAGAAGAGAGTGAAGTTCATGTTGTGAAGACATGGAATCCAGCATATATTCTTACAAAGAGTATCCAAGCGAGCAAGCTTCAAGATGCTATGAAGCTTCTCATGATCTCAAGTCATTAAAGATCAACAGAATCCGAGAAAAGGAAATTAGTTATCACTAAGGAAAAGGAACAGAAAGTTCTGAGTTTAAGCCAAGGAAGAGTTTTGTGGACTTATGTCTTGGAACTCGTAGGGCTAAAAGCCCAGTTCTGGAGATGTTTACTCAGCACATGTAATCTCAAGATGGAGCTAGTGAAAGTTTCTTCTTCCTTTCTCTCTCTACGTCACTCTGAAGATGTTGTAGAACCAGAAGCAAGCAAATTTCCTTGGAATCAAGTGTTGTAGCCGAGTTTCATAAGCTCAGAATAGCCATTAATGCATTGCCAATCCAGACCAACTCTGTTGCTCGTGTTAAAGTTGCCGGGTAAAAAGTCATTTGAGTTTTTAAATTGTCTTTATAAGTTGATCTAAAGCTGGTTATATGAGTTGAGGGACTTGAGTGAGAATAATAGTAAGGAGAGAGTAGAAACAAATGCAAACTTCTAAGGCTCTATTTTTGAGAACTTTTCTTAGTGAATATTCGAGGTATATCTCGGCACGTAGCGTTCCGGTTTTGGGACGTGAACTTTATATATTTTAAAGAACTCAAGAAGATTGAAGAATGAAACTTTCTTCAAAAACCACATAGACCCCTACGGGTGGAAAGATGAGAAGAAGGTGATCAGAGAGAAATGTACGATGCTCATGAACGAGTTGACTACTATGAACATGGCTTCTAATTCATGCCAAATTGTGTTGAAGATCGAATCATGTTAATTTTATAATTGATTAGTCTTCCTATCACATATATTAACCGGTTAGAAGGATTTACATCGGTTTAGGATTTCAGGTTTGGTGCTACTTTTGGCATCTGGGTGTTGGAAAATTTCTGAATTTTATCTATTGCTATGAGAAATAACCTTATCTATTTAACTTTAGTCTATTTTATTTGCTTTGTTTTACGTTTTTATTAATTTTTTATTGTTTGTTTGGCCGAGACAAATTGCTACAATTGATTGCTTGTTTTAAAATTTGATAGCTAATTGCAACAATTATCACACAAACTATTAGGGTAAGAGATACTTGTGATTGTATTAAAGAGATTGCACTGTGCAGATGTACATAAAGTAGATACAAATAATATTAATAATGATATAATTATCATATATGTTTCTTCAAAATGATATGCCGTTTGCGAGGCCAATTTAGACACAAAGATGATTAAAGTTGATGCCTGGAAATGGTTTTGTGAGGATGTCGACTAGTTTATCATTGATAGTGACGTGAGAGGCTTATATTTTGTGTGCTTAAACATGAATGCGGACATAGTGATAGTAAAGAACTAGGTGTTTCAAGTGTGAGTGAAACACCTAATTAGCAGTAAAATATGTGGCGCTTATGTTTTCAGAATAATGGTCGGAATTATAGTATGTGGTTTGCCCAACTTAGATAAAAGAGACATAAGTTAGTGTACTTCATTCGCAGTGGATACAATGGATAGGTATTCAGCTTCGGTTCACGAGTGTGCGACGCCTTTAGACAACAATGAGATGGCATGACGTCTTAGGTAGACAATGTAAGCTTCAGTGAAAATGCAGTCGTTTCTATCACCCACCAAATTGACATATGAGAGATGGTGAATTCTTGTTAGCGTAGTAGATGCCTCCGTTTGGTGTGCCATATTGATAGGAAAGGATCCTGTTGACTGTTGTCCATTGCATATTAATAAGATGATACATGTATTGTGATAAGTTGTTGATGGAGAAGAGAATGTTTGGCCGCGTCAAAGTGAGATACAGAAGACTTCCCATCAGACATCTATATTACGTTGGATTTGTGATTGGTAGACCGATCGTAATTCCATGTTGTTTGTTGGGACTCATTGGCACGGCATGTAGCTTACAATCGGTCAATGTGCGTAACATGAAGTAAGCCTACCGTATAACCAGTTTGAGTAAGTAATAAGCAACAAGAGAAATATGTTGCTTCATTACCAAGAAAATAGGAGAGGCTCCCAAAATCTTTAAGGGAAAAAAGAGTGCACAGTAAAAAGATGAAGCAATTGAGACGTTGATTGTTGTTGCCCCTGAGAAGGATGTCATCGACATAGAAAATCATGTAGAGGAGAACACCATTATGATTGTAGATGAACATGTTTACATATGCGAGAGAATTGGTGGACCCCAAGTGGAGTAAAAATTTCTATAAGTCATTGTACTACGCCCTTGGTGTCTGTTTTAGGACATAAATTGCTTTGCAGAGGCGGCCCAATGCAGTAGGATTTTCCTTATCTACAAATTTGAGCGGTTGCATCATGTATACTTTATGAGTTAAATTTCCCTTGAAGAAATGCATGGTTGACATCAAATTTTTCAATCGACTAGCGTTGAGAGATGGAGTTGCTGATGACTATGCGAATCATTGCTGATTTCACAACATGATTGTCGTGGTATAGTCGAGTCTAGGGTGATGTTTAGATACCTTAGCCACCAACCATGTTTTGTACCTGTCAATAGAATCATTACCATCACATTTAATTCTAAAAACCCACTTCCAATCGATAATTCTTAGAATATGCTAATTCCCATGTTCAATTCTGGAGTTGAGCATTCATTTTATTGTTCATCACCGTCCTCAATCTCAGGTCTTTCATAGCATGTGTTGTTGTTGACAGGATCAGGATTTAATTTCTAAAACTATATTGCATATAATAGATCATTATAGCATAGATATGGTCGAATTCCACAGGGAAAAGATAGTGCACATTCAGTTTAATTTCAAATTAAGGTAAAACATAAAAAATTGGTTCTTTGTAATTAAGTTAAGGTAAATATATAATAACTAAAATGATGTAAATCAATAAACTAAAACCGTTAGGAAATAGAAAATTCTATAGGTAGCCATTTTTTAAAATTCATATTAATATGCAGGAATTTTACTTTGAAAATAGTTCTTAACATGAAAGCCAACAAAAAAATAATCTTCTCCCCGGATGTTAAAACCCTATGTTCGAATTACTAAAGATAAATTCTCACTGTAATTCGATAATTATAACAAGCATTAAGTTCAGATTCAGTAAGTTCATAAGCATTCAGGACAATACTCTCGCAATCATGAACATTTTCTCATCTATACTACATCAAACCTCCAAACAAAATCTCTTTGCGTTTTATCAATCTAATATAAATGAACTAGTTAGCATTAGGAATAAATCTATATTAAGAACCTAACAAATTCAGCGGTTTAATGAAAACCCTAACTATCAAATCTTGTTTCACTCGGAAACCCTAAAACCTAACTAAGAAAATACTCATACATCATAAAGTAAGCAAAAAGCATAATTAATAAAGAACTTGATATCTTTACCTTTTTATGTTTTTAGCATCGATTTTGATTCCATTCTAGGTTGTTTAGCTTGCATTTAGGTCTAGATGGTTGCATTTTGCACATTATTGCATATTTAAGGTGTTTAAGGAGTACGAAGCTGAATTGGAATCAAAACCATTGAGAAATGATCAAAGATGAGCTCCAAAAGGTGCAAAAAGGATAGTGTGAAGGCCATACCAGTTTGATCCATGATAGTAAGATTTTTCAGGTATCAATTCCTAATACATATGCATTGTAGTATAGATGAGTATCAATCCAATCAGGTGTGATGCTAACAGACAAGATTGCAATGGCTCTTTCAAGTCAAGCTAACAATGAAAATGAGGGTTCTAACAAGTCCTAAGTGATTAGAAAATGCATAGAACTAAAATCAGAAACAGAAGCAAACACGAATAAGTACGTAAGGTATAATGCAAGATAAGTAAAAACAGAGGAAAAACAAAAAGGTGAAGATGCAATCAAATGGGAAACAGTTCCTGAGGACAAGGGTAATTGACTAGAGATCCATCCTGAACTACCTAAGCACCTAACATACCTCAAATAATGAGCTAGCCCCTAGACAGCAAATTCATATGCAACCAAGTCCAATCTCTTGATCAATGAAATCATCCTAAGCAGTCACCAGACTAACTCTCGTCAACGGTACAATACCTAGTAGGCATAAATAACCAATCTACTAAAGCCAATAAGCACTCTAAACATCTAATGTCTTAGGCTAGGATGTGCAAATCTCTGAAATCACCATGTTCAGGCATTTCATTGAACACTTTTTAAGTGCTGAAATGCCCAGAATCAGATTTCAATTGATGTGAAAGAAATCAGCATGAAGAGCAATGAAACAGAAGGGATCTAGATGCAAACAAGCTTAGGTACTTAGGTAAAATCAGAATATCAACACTAGTCTACCCTATCCTCAGGAACCTAAGGGAACTACTCACTACACATGGGCATGAAACCAGGAAAAACAGAAATCATAACTTCAAAATCAAACATCATGATCAAAAGTCAAACTATGAAGAACAACAAGAACACCAACCCAGAAAATAAGAACAACAATGAAACAGTAACAAACAGAAAAAATGATCAAAGCTAAAAACAGAAGATTAAAAGCTTAAAAACTTAGATCAATATGCACCAGATAGAACACAACCCTAATCTATGAATGAAAGTAAAAGAAAACAGAAGATTAGCATAAAACTTAAAAGGATTCTGGGTTTAACATCAAGAACACCAAGAACATCAAAGCGAAATTAGAGAGAAAAGTAACCTAAACAAAAACCTAAAAATGGCAATAAAAACAGACTCCCTAAAGTGGAGAAGTTTTAGGGCTTATATAGTGTTTAGGAAAAACCCTAGCACACATAAAAGACAAAATACAATCATTGGATTGGGTCTTGGGTCAGGTCCATTCTGGATTCAAGTTGGTCGAGTTGGAGCATGTTTGGCTCAAGCTGAGAAGTGCATGAGATCGAGCCGTGCAAAGATGGTGCCGAGACGAGATTTGGCTCGATCGCCGGATCGAGCCAAAGGAGTGTTGTGGTCGAGGCATGGCCTCAGTGGGATCGATCCGTGATCGATCCAAGGGTGAAGTTGGATCGAGCCAAATGTGGAGGCAGAGATAGGCGTGGCTCGATCCATGATCGAGCCAAGAGAGAATGCGGTCGAGCCAAGATATGTTAGGGATCTAGCCGGGCTTGGTGGAGTTGGCCGAGAGAGCTCGATCCAGAATGTTGTGTTGATCAAACCAAATGTGGTGTGGCCGAGAGAGAGAGAGATCGATCCAGGATGTTGTGTGGATCGAGCCAGACTTGGATTTGGCTCGATGGGGAGATCGATCCGGGCCTTGTGCTGGTTCCATTCCACAATTTCCGTTCCTCTTTTGAATTCTCACAAATCATCTTGAAAACTCCTGAAAGTCCTGAAAAATCTCAAAAATGCATGTATATGCAAATGCTAATGCAAAAATCCCTAAAAATCACAAACTTTCTAATAACAACTATAAATGTGATATATGAACACCTAAAGACCTAAAAATTAATGCTAAACGGCTTCTAAAAAAACCATGAAATTACATAGACATCAACTCCCCCAAACTAAATCATTGCTTGCCCTCAAGCAAGTAATTCAGAATTCTGGGTGAGAGGTTTGAAAGTGGGAACTCAGACCCAAAACATGCTGCTAACACTGGTAATATAAATGTCATGGTTACTAGTTCTAGAATGTAGTCCTAAGCTCGTCCTACTTAAAAACCTTAGCCATACTCATCACAGTTCATCAGAGACCAATTCCAACTTCCATAATGCATTCAAATTCGTTTGCCCCTTTAACATTCATTAATCAGAAACCATGGATCAAGTCATGTGCCTTCAATGAACTCATTTGGTCAAGGACAGGTTAAGGAGCAAAGATGACCCCTTCATGCAATGGTTAATGATTCAGAATAAGGGTTCTCTCAAAAGGGAATGAGCTTTAGTAGAAGGCTAAAGGTAGGAACACTTAGAATCATACAATAATAGAAATCCATCTACCCAATGCTAATGAAACCTAAGTTTCCTGATTCTACCTAGTGTTGAGGTCCTAAATTCTACACTTTTGAAACTCAAAGTGATCATACCCATTCACATTCTCCCTTTTATATATTTTCTTTGGTTACACTTAGGAGAGGTTTCTTTCTTAAACGAATCCTAGATGTTTCAGAAACTTACTTACTTAAATGCTTATGGCTTTTGACATTTTCATTTATACTATCTTTCTGGGTTTTACCCTATTAAATTCATTGTCATATACTTTTCTTAATCTGCACTTGCCATACTTCTTTTGCATACCATTGTTCCCCCAAACTTTCTACTAGCATATATACTGATTCTTTTTTCCATTCCTCTCCTAAGGTTCTTACTTAACATTTCCTTTTTACCAGCCACCAATACCCTTTCATTCATTTCCACCCAAACAAACATCCAAAATTGAATCCCACCTAGTCATATCAAGTCCAAAAAGCGTGGACTAGAACTACATGAGGCCCTATTCCTATAAGTTCGAACCTAACACGTTCTACCAAGCTCATTCCATAAAAGACATGCCACACATTAGTAAATTCAGGGTTTGAAAGAAGGCAAGGTTCAAGGGTAAGGATTCTACTTGGGTTAACAAGAGTGGTAAAAGGTAGAAGATAACCCACATATGTATATACTATCCATGAGTTCATATTCAACACACAAACATGATAATTGTAAATTGAAATTCAAGTTCTAATAGATAGGAGCAAATTTCAAATCACAACATCCTTCAGGAGATAAGTGGTCATGCAAGTTCACATTCCAAGCAAGGTGCAGTTTTACTTCAGACAATCTCAGGATGCATTAGACAACTAATAACCAGGGCACTAAAATTTTCTGAGAAAATGCAAATACAAATGAACAACCTATATGCAACTACATGAAATGCAACTACAATGACACTCTGTTTTGAAAACAATTTTCTAAAAATGTTTCAGATTTTTATTCTTTTTCTATGCCTTAGATGCTATGTAAATGCTATGCAAAGTTGGAGATAAAGGAACAAACAGAAAAACTTCATTACATAGCAGTCCCCTGAATCCACCCCCAAACCTGAATTACACAGTCTATGTGTAACCTAAATTTGAAGGTGGACTTAGGGGATAGAAAGGAAAAAAAAGCATAAACAAACAAAAATATGCATAAGCGGAAAACATAAACAAATGGAGGTGTAACGGATCATACAATGGTTGTTTGGAGATGACTTCAGTTATTTGGAGTGTTCCTCTTCGAGAGAGAGATTGGAAAGGTTGTCAGAGCATGATTCCAAGTATGGCACTTGGCTAACGATGGCTTGATCGATAGAGTAATCGTTGTTGAACATGAGGTTCTCGCTATTCTTGAGAGGCGTTCTTCTGTTGTTCGGGAGTAAGATGATCCCTTTGGTGTCGCTTGTTCTCTCGAATTGTTCATCTATCCTCCACACTACGAACTGAAAGTCTTTCAAATGATCATAGTCCAATAACCTCGAGGTCTTATCAATCTTTCCGAGGTAGACTTAGGTATGCTGAAGGGTAGAAGTAATCCAGCCTCCTACTCGTATTTGAGGCGCTCCTTTTTCTTGTGACATCCAAGTGAGACCTTGCAATTTTAACAATTGTCCGAGAAATAGCTTAAGAGGACAAGGTCTCCTTTTGTTGAGGGTGGTGAAAAAGGATTCGTCTTGTAGTACACTGCAAACATGTGAGGCGATGCCTAAACTCAAGAATGTCATCTCTTTCTCCAAGATGCAGCTTGTATCTCACCTTGTAATGAACGAGTTGGTGAGGAGTTGGTGCACATAACGGATTGCCAGGTGGCGGCTGAGGGTGTTTTTGGTTTCCTCGGCCTTGAAGGCCCAATCTCATTCAGAGTATCTTCGAATGTGGCTGGTTGAGATTTCATAGCGTGAAAACCATAGATACATCCCAACTAACCGAAGGTGATTGTGTGAGTTTTCCCGTAGAGATCTTTGAAGATTATAAACCCTCCCTTGCTTCTATCATATCCGCTCTCGTTGATATATCTCACTTTTAGGGAGGCAAGGAACATACACGTCGGTTGTTGATAAGCTTCGAAATCCATGTTAATTACGCTATATATCCCCATGTTCCCGAGAATGTTCTTCATTTGCTGTAAGATCCTGAGACTTCTCAAGATTTCTTCATCTGGGAATGTTGATCCCGTGAACTCAGCTTACATCAGAAATTGGTAAATGTTTGAGTCTGAAGGTCCATTTGACATGATTGGCACCTGAAAGAGAAATGAACCATTTTGGGAAAATTTGCAACGTTTCAACAGATGATAGTTCTTACCACTTAATGAACACTAGCTTCACACACTTATTATACCTAACTCTCAAATCACACTTTTATCTTCTTTTTTTAAAAAAATTTGGAACAGATTTCGAGTTTATCTGGTTGTAAAACGAGGTAAGCACAACTTTTAGGAGTGGAAACCCGAATTTTAAAGAGAAGACAAGTTAGAATCAAATTTCTCGAAGTTCTGGAAAACCGAAAGTTTCATAAAAATTTAGAAATGATGGAACTGAAACCGCATTGAAGATGCTTAAAGGCTTGACGAGATTTTAGCGTGGCTCGATCGCAAGGTGAGAGTTGGCTCGATCGTGTGTTTGTTTTGGCTCGGCCATGGCCTAAGCATGGCTCAATCTTGGTTGAAGAAAGTAGGCTCGATCGTATCAAGCATGGCTCGATCAAACCCAAAATTGTGGCTCGGTCGCTATCATGTGCTATGGCTCAGTCTCATTGAGAAAGTGGCTCGATGGTGGTGTACGCATGGCTCAATCGGACCTTCTGATTTGGGTCGAACACTTGATTAAAAACTTCGAGCTAGTCCATTCCCCATTGATTTCTCTAATTTTTCATGGATTTTACATATCAAATAGCATCAATTATGAGGTCTTTAGGCGTGCATACATCACATTTATAGTTGATTTTAGAAAGTTTGTGAATTTTTGGAATTTTGCATTAGAATTTTCATATGCACGCAATTTGGATATTTTTCAGGACTTTCAGGAGTTTTCGGGAAGGATTTGTGAGCTTTCAGAAAAGCAACATTTAACTTTGAATGGAGCAGCACTTAGCATGGAATGAACTGACACCAACTGGGATCGATCCCAGCATATACCTGGATCGATCTCAGGCACTCATGCATCAAGTCCAGATCGATCCTAACACCAAGCTCCTGGATCGATCCCGCACTCTATCCAGATCGATCTCATATCGATCCCAGCAACACTTCATATCGATCTCAGATCGATCCCATCTAAGCATGGATCGATCTCCACCTTTACTTGGATCGATCTCTCTCTCTCTCTTTCAAAGGAACTTGTGAAGTCTCATACGAAGCTAAGGAAATACAAGAAACAGAAGCTGAGCTAAGTATGGATCTATCACAACCTGAAGGCATGATCGATCGCGCACTCAAACCGGATCGATCCCACACTTGTCTGGATCGATCTCAGGTACTCAATGCCTGGATCAATCCCACTCTCAGACGCTTTTCAGGATGGATTGATCTCGACCCATACGTCCAAGCTCTCATCACTTCGGATCGATCACGCACAAGCCCAAGCTCCGACCCGACCAACTCAAATCCGGATAGCACCTGAACCAAGGCTCAAGATCCAAGAAAATGATTAGCTTTTTGTCTTTAGTGCGAATTAGGGCTTTTCTATGAACACTATAAAAGCCCTAATTTGCCTCCATTGGCAACAAGCTTAGTTTTCTTTCCTTTCTAGGTTTTAGTCTTAGGTTTTTATTTTCTTTGTTGTTCTTCATGTTCTTAGTGTAAAAACCAGATTTCTTTCAAGTTTTAAGTTTATATAATCTTTTTCCTTTACTTTCTTGCTTAGCTTTAGGTTATTTTTTAGTTGGTGCTTGTTATTTTCGTTTTAAGATTTTAATCTCCTGTTTTAAGTTTGTTCTTCATCTCTGTTTTACTGTTTTATTGCTGTTCTTACTTTCTGGGTTTGTGTTCTTGCTGTTCTTCATCTATTCAAACTTAGATATCCATGTTTAGCTTTGAATTTATGCTTTCTATTTTCTCTGCTTCTACTCCCATGAGTAGTAAGTAGTCCATAAAGTTCCTGAGGATGGGGTAGACTAGGGTTGATGTCCCGAGTTCACCTTAGTACCTAAGTTGTTTGTCTTTAAATCCCTTCTATTTCACATGCTCGTAATGCTAATTGTATTTCTATCCAAGAGGGACTGAAAACCCGCCTTTACGCCTTTCAACACCGAGAGGCGAGTCATTGAAGGTGTCTGGAACTAGGTGATTTCATAGATTCGTTTCGCCTTCTAAGGCATTAGTTTTTTGGGAAGCTTATTGACTATAGTCGACAGTTGTTCATGCCTGCTTAGGAGTTACTCTCTATGACGAGAGTTTAGTCCGTGATTGCTTTGCTTGAAATTGATTACCAAGATATTGG
Organism: Iberis pinnata; assembly: GCA_900406425.1. NCBI lineage: Eukaryota > Viridiplantae > Streptophyta > Magnoliopsida > Brassicales > Brassicaceae > Iberis > Iberis pinnata. The sequence goes on along the minus strand of OVBE01000040.1, from coordinate 18,647 downwards.
AATTGGTTTCTTATGTTGCTATTGTCCAGCGGTTAGCTCATTGTATGAGGTATGTTAGGTACTTTGGTGGTTCAGGATGGATCCTTAGTCAATTACCCTTTGTCCTCAGGAACTGCTTGACATTGCTTTCATCTTTCACCCTCTTTGCTTTTACTATGTTTTTACATCTTAGTCTTTTATGCTTCTTTTTATATTTACGCATTTTACTTTCAGCATGTTCATTGCACTTAGGACCTTTTAGCAAAACACCCTTTTAATATCTAGCTTGACTTTAAAGCATCCATTGCATTCAGATTGATCAGTACATTCCCACTTGGATTGACAACCCATCTATACTACAACGATGGGTAATTGATACCCAGTAGGATTCCAAAATCCAACTATCAATTTGGCGCCGTTGCCATTTCGGATTTGTTAATACATTCTGGATTTTGGATCTTTTCAGATCAAGCCTCGTTTTCATATTTACTTACATGTCTACCTTTGTTTGCTTTGTTTTCAGGTACCTGCTTAGCATTGTATGAACCTGAGAAGCAGAGGACCAACTGACTTGCTTCCACTCGTTGACGACATCATAGCCCTTGAACAAGAACACTCTCGAGCAAGACGTGAGCACAAACGTGCAGAACAGTTGAGACGGTTGAACTTACAAATGGCAGACAACGTTGATAGACACAACCAGAACACCATAGGTGCTGGTAACAACCCCAACACTCACACCATCAGATATGGAATTAGTCCACCTGCAGTTTAGAACAAAAACTTCAAGATCAAGCATAGTCTCATTGCCATGGTACAAAGCAACAAATTCCATGGACTACCTATGGAAGATCCACTTGATCACCTCGATGAGTTTGATAGGTTCTACAGTCTCACGAAGATAAATGGTTTGAATGAAGACGCTTTCAAGCTATGCCTCTTCCCTCTCTCTTTAGTGGAGAATGCACACCAATGGGAGAAGTCACTCCCAAGGAACTCCATTACAACTTGGGATTCCTGCAAGAAGGCGTTCCTTGAAAAATTCTTCTCAACTTCAAGAACAGCACACTTGAGGAATTACATTTCCGGGTTTGCACAGAAGAATGCTGAAACCTTCTCTGACGCATGGGAGCGATTCAGGAACTACACTATGCAATGCCCCCATCATGGTTTCAGCAAAGCTTCCTTACTCTGCACCCTCTACAGAGGTGCCTTGCCTAAGATCAAAATGTTGCTAGATACTGCAAGAATTGGGAATTTCCTCAACAAGAGTGTTGATGACGGATGGGAGTTGGTAGAGAACCTTGCCCAGTCTGACGAGATTTACAATGAGGACTACGACATAATACCTCGCGGTAGTTCTACTTCTAATGATAGCACTAAGAAGGAGATCAAGACGCTGAATGAGAAGTTGGACATGTTACTCCTGGGTCAATAACATCAAGTTCACTTCATCTATGATGAAGAACAACTTCAGATTCAAGCTGCCGAAGCTCAACAGCAAGAAGAAATATGCTATATTCAGAATCAAGGGGGTTACAACAAATGGTACTTCAACTACTCTAACAACCCTGGTCTTTCTTACAGAAGGAACAACGTTGCTAACCCACAAGACCAAGTGTACCCACCTCAACAACAGAAGACCTCTCAACCCTTCAATAACTTCAACCAGAATAGAGGTTACTACCCAAAGCAGCAACAACTAAATGGTTTTCAACAACCACAACAATAGAAACTTACTGGTGCACCTCCTGGTTTCTCTTCTAACCAACCTCCTGCTCAACCCTTCAACATTAAAGCTACGTTACAACAACTTCTTCAAGGCCAACCTACTTATGCAATGGAGACATCAAAGAAGTTCAGTGAACTCCAACAAAAGATGGATACATCCTTTGGTGAAATCTACTCCAAGATTGATAATCTCAACTCCAGGATAACCACTCTTGAAGTAAAAACCGCATCAACTTCAACTTCTGCGAATGGGCATCTACCAGGAAAATCTGTGCAGAACCCAAAGGATTATGCTAACATCAATTCCGTCTATCTTGAGCAGACACCTTCTATTACTACTCCAACTTACCCTCTTCTATACACTGCGGACAGTGTGGATTTAGTTGGGGGGATCGTGTTTAAACGAAGCTGAAGAAGATGAACCTGCAATAACTGATTCACATAAGCCATTGCAACCTCCACCAGAAGAGATCACTGAACCATCTCTTGCTAAAAAACCATCTGTAACACAACATAAGGACGCACCCTTCATTCCACCACCATATGTTCCCATGTTACCTTTCCGTTTTAGATTCAAGAAGGAAATCATAGAAAAATACCCTGAGGTTTTTGCGAAAACCGTGAAGGAAGAGGTAACTCGAGAAGTGCTGGAATCACCTGAATAATGCAAGTCCTTGATAACGATGAAGCAAGAAGACCTTGGTTCGTTCACATTACCTTGTTTACTAGGAACCTTCACTTTTGATGAATGTCTTTGTGACCTGAGAGCTTCCGTCAACCTTATGCCTATGTCCACTGCCGAAAAGCTAGGATTGGATGAGTTTAAGACTTCAAACATAAATTTGTTGATGGCGGACAGATCGGTTCGGCATCTTGTTGGTATCTTAGAGAGCTTACCTATCAAGATCAAGGATGTAACGATACTCACAGACTTTATGGTACTGAAGATGGATGAAGAGCCTAAGGATCCACTGATTTTCGGAAGACCGTTCCTAGCAATGGTTGGAGATGTTATCTACATCAAGAAGGGCCACCTTAAGCTGCACTTAGGGAGAGGACCAAAGATGATCTTCAACATCAGGACTAAACCCAAGGACCTCACTGCCCAAAGTCAGTTGTATTCTATGAAGGAACTGAATGAGGCCAATCCGAAGAATGGGTACTCAAGCAGTGAAGCTATTGAAGATGGATTGGGAAAGGAACCGATAAAGTCTGGAATGCACCATGAAGGTTTCAAGCTTATTAAGGAACCGGATAAAGAAGTTCCAAAGGAGGTAAAAGAAATCAGGATATCGGAAATGTCCAAAGGTGAAGACAACCTGAAGGATCCAGGAAAAGGAAATCCTAAGTTCAAACCTCGACCTGAACGTGCACCACCTCACAAACCACCTTCAAACATCCCAATTTATGAAAAATACTTGGAACCTCATACCCGAAGCTTGGAAATCAGAAATGGAGACCAAGTCTTCCTTCTCAACAAAAGGTTCAAGTACTATATGGGGAATGTGGATCCATTGTGTTCTAAGAGTTTCATGATCAAAGAAGTACTTTATGAGGAAGACATCATACTCGCTGTAGAAGTTGATGAAAAACCGAAGCTGAACTCCAACGTTGATAAGAACTATGACAAAGGAGCCTTCTCAGAAAAGACCCCGGTTCTCTTCGGAGAACCATCTAAGGGTCATTAAGCCTAAAAACAGGAAGTCAAGCTTAGTGACTTAAAACAAGCTCGCTTGGGAGGAAGTCCCATGTCTATCTTTGTATATATTTTAATTTCAATGCTTTTTAAATTTCAGTACTTAATTTAATGCGTTTTAGTTTCATCTTTTTTGGCGTCTTAAGGTACTTACCAGATGAGTTTCAGGAATCTTGCAAGGAAAAAAGAAATGGACATGGGGGATATGCGTTTTTAACACGTTGATCAATTGGAGTTTGTCCGGATCAATGCGACTTCAACGCCAAGATCGATCCGCTTTTGCTAGGGATCGATCCATTTTCACACTTGGATCGATCATGATCGATCCAAAAATATGGTCATGATTAATCCATGCTTGCTTATGATCGATCCACATGGTCCGTGATCAATGCCGAGATAGATCCGCATCTTAGGACTGGGATCGATCCATGCGTTCAAACCGTCATCAAACCATCCTATGAAGTCGAGATTGAACCGAGCAAAGAACACTTCAAACCGTTGGGAATGTTGCTAATTTCGAACAGCATCAAGAGCAGCTAGAGGAACAAGAGGCACACCCGGGATACTATGACTTGATGCGTGAGTATCTTCCTTGAAGATTCTCCTCACCTTTTGAGGTCCATCCCGATCCCACACCTCATTGTATAATTCACTTGTTGTTTTTCGATTAATGATTGCTATGTTTGATTGTTTTTTCTGATTGTTCTACATGTCTCTATGTCTTAATGCTTCTAATGTTTTCACTATCTTGTCCATCCTTGAGTCCAATCCAAAATTTGGATTACACGGAGACTGTGTAATTCAGCTTTGGGGGAGGATTCAGAAGGACCTCGCTATTAATGAAAAATTTCCTTGTTTGTTCCCTTGTCTCCAATTTGAAATGCATTCATACAACATCTATTAGCATCAAAAACCCATAAAAACTTGAAAATTTTTCGAAAATTTCTCTTCAAAAACAGAGTGTCATTTGCATTTCATGTAGTAGGATATAGGATGTTTCACATGCATAGGGAACTAGGAAGGTGATAACCTTGTAAGTATGTTGTTTTCTCAGAAAGTATTAGTGCCTTGGTTGTTAGTTGTCTAATGAATCCTGAAATTATCTGAAGTAAAACCGCACCTTACTTGGAATGTGAATTTTCATGATCATTTGTCTCATGAAGCATGTTGCGATTTGAAGTTTATTCATATCTATTAGAACTTGAATTTGAATTCCTAATTATCATGTTTGTGTGTTGGATATGAACTCATGGATAGCATAAACATATTTGGGTCATCTTCTACCTTTTACCACTCTTGTTAACCCAAGTAGAATCCCCTACCTTTGAACCTTACCTTCTTTCAAACTCTGAATTTACTACTGAGTGGCAGGACTTTTATGGAATGAGCTTGGTAGAACATGTTAGGTTCGAACTGGCAGGTATAGGGTCTCATGTAGTTATAGTCCACGCTTTTTTTGGACTAGATAGGATTAGGTGGGTTTCGATTTCAATTGTTGGTTTTAGGTGGAATCAAATGAAAGGGTATTGGTAGTTGGTAAAAAGAGGAAGTGTTAGGAAAGAACCTTAGGAGATAAAAAGAAAAAGAATCAAAACATGCTAGTACAAAGTTTTGAGGAACATTAATATGCAAAAGAAGTATGGCTAGTGCAGAATAAGAAGAAACATATGACAATGAATGCAAAAGGGTAAAACCCAAAAGATAGAGCAAGTGAAGGGGTCAATAGCCATTAAGTGTTTAAGTAAGGAAGTTCCTGAAACAGCTAGCAGCATCTAAGAAAGAAGTCTCTCCTAAGGGTAACAAAGAAAGAATGAAAAATGGGAATGTAAATGGGTATGAGCACTATGGGTTTCAAAAGGGTAAAACTAGGACGCATCACTGGGTAGAATTAGGAAACTTAAGTTTCATTCGCATTGGGTAGATGAAGTTCCATTTCTGTATGTATCTAAGTGTTCTTACCTTTAGCCTTATGCTAAAGCTCATTCTCTTTTTGAGAGAACCCTTGTTCTGAATTACTAACCACTGCATGAAGGGGTCATCTTTACTCCTTAACATGTCCTTGACCAAATGAGTTCATTGAAGGCACATGACTTAATCCATGGTTCTTGATTAATGATTGTTAAAGGGACAAACGAATTTGAATGCATTGTGGAAGTTGGAACTGGTTTCAGAAAAGCAGCACTTAACAATGAATAGAGCAGCACTTAGCGTGGAATGGACTGACACTAACCGGGATCGATCCCAGCATATACCTGGATCAATCTCAGGCACTCCTGCATCAAGTCCAAATCGATCCCAACACCAAGATCCTGGATCAATCCCGCACTCTATCCAGATCGATCTCAGATCGTTCCCAGCAATACTTCAGATCGATATCAGATCGATCCCATCTCAGCATGAATCGATCTCCACCTTTACCTGGATTGATCTCTATATCTCTTTGAAAGGAACTTGTGAATTCTCAAGTGAAGCTAAGCAAGTACAAGAAACAGAAGCTGAGCTAAGTATAGATCTATCACAACCTAAAGGCAGGATCGATCCCGCACTCAAACCGGATCGATCCCACACTTGTCTGGATCGATCTTAGGTACTCAATGCCTGGATCGATCCCACTCTCAGACGCTTCTCAGGATGGATCGATCTCGACCGATACGTCCAAGCTCTCAACACTTCGGATCGATCACGCACAAGCCCAAGCTCCAACCCGACCAACTCAAATTCGAATAGCACCTGAACCAAGGCTCAAGATCCAAGATAATGATTAGCTTTTTGTCTTTAGTGCGAATTAGGGCTTTTATCTGAACACTATAAAACCTCTAATTCGCCTCCATTTTCAACAAGCTTAGTTTTCTTTCCTTTTTAGGTTTTAGTCTTTGGTTTTTATTTTCTTTGTTGTTCTTCATGTTCCTGGTGTAAAAACCAGATTTCTTTCAAGTTTTAAGTTAATATACTCTTTTCCTTTACTTTCTTGCTTAGCTTTAGGTTGTTGTTTAGTTGGTGCTTGTTATTTTTGTTTTAAGCTTTTAATCTTCTATTTTAAGTTTGTTCTTCATATCTGTTTTATTGGTGTTCTTAGTTTCTGGGTTTGTGTTCTTGTTGTTCTTCATCTACTCAAACTTAGATCTGCATGTTTAGCTTTGAAGTTATGCTTTCTGTTTTTTCTGCTTTTACTCCCTTGAGTAGTGAGTAGTCCATCAAGTTCCTGAGGATGGGGTAGATTAGGGTTGATGTCCTGAGTTCACCTTAGTACCTAAGTTGTTTGTCTTTAAATCCCTTCTGTTTCACCTACTCGTAATGCTGATCATATTTCTACCTGAGAGGGACTGAAAACCCGCCTTTAGGCCCTTCAACACCGAGAGGTGAGTCATTGAAGGTGTCCAAAACTAGGTGATTTCAGAGATTCGTTTCCCCTTCTAACGCATTAGTTGTTTGGGAAGCTTATTGACTATAGTAGAAATTTGTTCATGCCTTCTTAGTAGTTATTGTCTATTCGAGAGTTGAGTCCGTGATTGCTTTGCTTGAAATTGATTACCAAGATATTGGAATTGGTTGCTTATGTTGCGACTGTCTAGGGGTTAGCTCATTATATGAGGTATGTTAGGTACTTATGTGGTTCAAGATGGATCCTTAGTCAATTACCCTTTGTCCTTAGGTACTTCTTCACATTACTTACATCTTTCACCCTCTTTACTTTTACTCTGTTTTTACATCTTAGTCTTTTATGCTTCTTTTTATGTTTACGCATTTTACTTTCAGCATGTTCATTGCTTTTAGGACCTTTTAGCAAAACACCCTTTTAATACCTAGCTTGACTTTAAAGCATCCATTGCATTAAGATTGATTAGTACATTCCCATTTGGATTGACAACCCATCTATACTACAACGATGGGTAATTGATACCCAGTAGGACTCCAAATACCTACTATCACCCATTTTTCTCACTGCTTAAGTGCCCGAAATGTATCCTCTAGGTACCTAAAACACCAAAACCAGTTTAAAACTAAAATGCATTAGATGAAGTACCAAAATAAAAATAATGTTAAAATTGAATATATACAAAGATAGACATGAGACTTCCTCCCAAGCGAGCTTGTTTAAAGTCACTAAGCTTGACTTCCTGTTTTAAACATTAATGACCCTGAGATGGTTCCACAAGGAGAACCGAGGTCTTTGCCCGTTCACTGTAAATTCTTCTCTAGATTTTGCAATAAGGGTAACTGCACCGTATGGAAAAAATTCTTTCACCAAAATAGTCCAGACCGTCTTGACTTGAGCTTTCCTGGGAACAACTTGAGCCTTGAGTTGAATAGAAGTACTTGATCACCAGCATTGAATTCCCTCACTAAAATCTTCTTGTCGTGAAACGCCTTGGTACTTTCCTTGTAGATTTTAGAACTTTCATAAGCGTTGAGCCTTACTTCCTAGAATTCATGCATGTCTATCTCCCTTTTTTCCTGAGCTGTCTTGAGATCAAAGTTCAGGAGTCTAGCTGTACAAAGTGCTTTATACTCGACTTCTACTAGTAAGTGACATGCTTTTCCGTAGAGGAGTTGGAAAGATGTTCGTCCAATTGGTGTCTTGAAAGTTGTCCTATATGTCCATAACATGTCATCCAACTTTGTTGACCAATCTCTTCTTGAGGTCCCAATATCTTTTGCTAGAATAGCCTTGATCTTCCTGTTTGAGACTTCAACTTGTCCACTTGTTTGGGGGTGATAAGGTGTTGCCATCTTGTGTTTCACTCCATATTTTTTCAACAAATTCTCAAACATCTTATTGATGAAATGGGAAACACCATCACTTATGACCACTCTTGGTATGCCAAATCTGGGGAAGATCACACTCTTGAAAAGTTTCAGAACCATTTTTGCATCATTTTTCGGACACGAGATTGCTTCAATCCATTTGGAGACATAGTCAACAACTACAAGAATATAGTTGTTTCCAAAGGATGGGGGGTGGGTGGGGTTAAACGGACCCATGAAATATATTCCCTAAACATTGAACACTTCAACTTCCAAGATTGGATTCTGAGGCATCTCATTCCCCGTCCCAATATTACCAGCTCTTTGACACGGATCACACATAGAGATAAAACCATGTGTGTTACCACAAACCAGCTTGTAAAATCTTGTGAATAGTCTTGAATGTTGCAAAGTATCTTCCATAGGTAGAATCACAACATTGTTCCACAACTCCCTTCACTTCACCCTCAGCTATGCACCTTCTGAATAATCCGCCAGGACCTTTCTTGTAGAGAAAAGGGTCGTCCCAATAATAATGATTCACATCACTTAGGAACTTCTTATTTTTATGATCATCAAAATCTTCAGAAATTGCTCCACAAACCTTGAAGTTAACTAAGTCTGCATACCATTGTGTTGCTTTTGTGGTCACTACCTCTGTTTCTACAAATTCACAAGTATGGATCATCATGAGCTGCTCCTTAGGTATAGAGTCATCAATTGGAACTGAGTCGTCAATCCTCATTCTTGAAAAGTGATCTGCTACTCCATTTTCAATATCTTTCTTTTCCACTATCTCCATGTTGAATTCTTGCAATAAAAGAATCCATCTCAACAATCTCGGATTAGTATCCTTCTTCACATAGATATGCGTCAGTGCAACATGATCAGTATAAACTATCACCTTCGAACCAACCAAGTAGCTTCTGAATTATTAAAATGCGAAGACTACTGCTAGCAACTTCTTTTCTGTTGTGGTATATTTTGCATGAGCATCATCCATGGTTCTAATAGCATAGTACATAACATGCACCTTCTTATCTATCTTATGCCCCTCCAACTACATAGTCCGAGGTGTCGCACATGATCTCGAATGGGTAATCCCAGTTGGGATTTTGAACTATTGGTGCAAATACTAAGGCTTCCTTGATGTGGTGGAAGGCTTCCATACGTTCAGAGTCGGAATTAAACTCATCTTCCTTACACAAAATCCTTGTCAAAGGTCTAGCTATCTTCTAAAATTCCTTGATAAATCTTCTGTAAAAACCCGCATGACCCATAAAACTTCTGATATTCTTCATTGTCCTTGGTGGTTGCAGCTGCATCATGACATCTATATTTTCTTTGTCCACCTCTATCCCTTTCTCTGAGATCTTATGCCCCAATATTATTCCTTCCTTCACCATGAAATGGCACTTTTCCTAGTTTAGAACTAGGTATGTCTCTTCGCATCTAGTGAGAACCCTGCACAAATTTAACAAACATGAGGAGAAAGAAGAGTCATACAAAGAGAAATCTTCCATGAAAACCTCAACTATCTCCTCGATTAAATTGGAGAAGATTGAATTCATACACCTCTGAAAGGTGGTAGGTGCATTGCAAAGGCCAAATGGCATCCTTTTAAATGCAAAAGTATCGTAAGGGCATGTGAATGTGGTTTTTCTAATCTTGAGGGTGGATAGGGATTTGGAAAAATCCACTATAACCATTAAGGAAACAGTAATATGGATGGTTTGCTAGGTGTTCTAACATTTGGTCAATGAAGGGTAATAGGAAATGATCTTTTCCAGATGTTGCATTCAACTTCTTGTAGTCAATGCACATCCTACGTCCAGTGACTGTTCGAGTTGGTATTAGTTCATCTTTATCGTTTTTAACCACGGTAATTCCTCCCTTTTTTGGGACACAATGAACTGGTCATATCTAAGTACTATCTGAGATAGGGTTGATAACACCAGCATCCAACAGTTTAAGGATTTCTTTTTTTTACCACTTCTTTCAAATTAGGATTTAGTCTTCTTTGGGGTTCAATGCAAGAGTAAGATTCATTTTCAAGATTGATTTTATGAGTGCACAAACTAGGTGATATGCCTTTAATGTCTTCTCATGAATACCCTATAGCTTTCCTAAACTTCCTCAATTCAATCACCAGCAAATTTAGCTCATCGTCACTAAGTTCATCATTTACTATGACAGGGTATGTGGAGTTAGGTCCAAGAAAGGCGTACCGTAGCCCTTTGGGAAGTGGTTTCAATTCCACAGATGGTGCCTTGAGGTCAGACCAATCTTCAGATATTGCAGAATCCACTTGTGCTTGGGAAAGTTTTTGACTTGGTTTCTGCTCGAGTCCAATATCTTCAGCAGTTGAGAAGACTTGTCTTGGTGAACCTCAGATATCTTCGAATGGTTCGTTAGACTCCAATGGTCCATGTTAATCCAATATCATCTTGTACCATAGAATTTCACTATGTAGATACCCTTTATCCCCATTCTTCGTCAATGCAACTTGGAGGTGATCCTCCTGATTAATCTCTTCCAACAGTTCATCAGCAAGTTGATCCATCTCTTCTATGTAGAAAATTTCTCCGTCTGTAGCTGGTTTCTTCATCACTTCCTGAATGTCGAATGTCATCTTCAAATCTTTACCCATATTTAGTTGAATATTCCATTTCTGAACGTCACTGACAGCTCCAACAATGGCTAAAAATGGTCTACCAGAATCAGAGGATCTCTGGGATCTTCACTCATATCTAAAACCACAAAATCAGTTGGGATCTCAGCTACTCCAACCTTTACAGGCAAGTCTTCAAGAACTCTATGTGGAATTCTCACTGATTGATCTGCAAGTACTAAAGAGATGTTGCAAGACTTGAAGTTGCTGAATCCTAACTTCCTAGCAACTAATAAGGGCATGAGGCTGATTGATGCTCTGAGGTCGCATAAGAACTTGTCGAATGACAAATGACCTAGTGAAAAAGGTAAGATGAATGATCCTGGATCTGATAACTTATTTGGGATCAAGGTCCTCGTGATAAATTGCACTGCACTCTTCGCTTAGAACTACCATTCCCTGAATTTCTTTTCCTCTCTTGGTGATAGCATCCTTCAGAAAATTCTTGTATGGAGGCATCAAAGTGATTGCATCAAGAAGTGGCAAGTTAATTTCAGTATCCTTGACGCTCTTGTACTTTTCCATGATTTCCTCCTTGAATCTAGAAGGAAATGGTAATCTTGGAACGTATGGTGGTGGTATAAAGGGTGTTTCCTTCTTTTGAGAATCAGTTGGTTTCTCATCTGAAACTATCTTGACCTTGTCAACTGATGGTAGTTGTATAGGTTTCCAGAGAATCCGATTTTACAGGTTCTTCATCGCCAGCTTCATTTGGGTGCAATTCCTCCCCAGCTTGGATAACACTATCCTTAATGTTTGGAATTGAAGGTTCGCGTGATGATATCTCAGTCCCACTCTGTAAGGTGATGGCATTGACATGTGTGAAATCCTTGTGATTTTGGACTGATTTCCCATGGAGTTGAGTTGTGGGCTTTGGTGCAGAAGAGGAGGCACCCATACTCTCCATATCTTTGACCTTAGAGTTCAACGCTTCAAACTTCTGATGGAGGTCATTGTAAGAGCAATCAATGTGTGTCTTTAGTTCAACAAATTTTTTTGAATTTTCCATTGCGTTGGTAGCTTGACCTTGGAGAATCTGTTGGAACATGGCTTCAAAGTTGGAAGGTGTAGTAGAAGTTTGCTTATTGGGGAAACCAGGATGAACACCTACTTGTTGTTGCTGTTGTTGTTGTTGCTGCTGTTGCATCGAACCTCGTGTTGTTGAGCAGAGTTAATGAAGGGTTTATGATTTTTCTGGGGTAGTGTTGGGTACACTTGATCTTGGGGATTAACTACGTTGGTGCTACGGTAAGAGAGATCAGGATTGGTGGAGTAGTTGATGTAACCCTTGTTATAACCACCCTGATTCTGCACATAGTTAATATCTTCTTAATTGGTAATCTCCCCAGCTTGAATCTAAACCTATTCTGCATCACTGATGAAATGCACTTATTGTTGTTGGCCAAGAAGGATCCTATCCAGCTTATCATTCAATGCCTTGATATCCTTCCTTGTCTTGTAATATGTGTCAGAGCTACCCCGAGGTGTGCGATCATAATCTTTATTATATATGCCATCAGACTGAGCAAGGTTTTCCACAAGCTCCCATCCATCATCAACACTCTTGTTGAGGAAGTTCCCATTGCTGGCACTGTCAAGCAACATCCTTATCTTAGGTAGAGCACCACGATAGAGGATGCTAAGGAGTGACGATTTTCTGAAACCATGATGGGGGCACTGCATAGTATAGTTCTTGAAGTGTTCCCAAGCTTCAGAAAATGTTTCAGAGTTCTTCTGTGCGAAATCAAAGATGTCGTTCCTTAGGCATATTGTTCTTGAGGTAGAGAAGAACTTTGCAAGGAATGCTTTCTTGCAAGCATCCCAGGTGGTGATGGAGTTCCTGAGAAGTGATTTCTCCCATTGATGTGCCTTCTCCCCCAAAGAGAATGGGAAGAGGCGTAGCTTAAAAGCATCCTCACTCACACAATTTATCTTCGTGAGGCTGCAGAAGCGATCAAACTCGTCAAGGTGATCGAGTGGATCCTCCATCGACAGACCGTGGTACTTTTTCCCCTTCACCATTGCGATCAGACTATGCTTGATCTCGAAGTTGTTGTTTTGAACCACAGGTGGGTGGATTCCATGTCGGACGGCGTGAGTGTTGGGATTGTCACCAGCACCTATAGTGTGCTGGTTATCTCGTTCAATATTGTGTGCCATTTACAAGTCCAACCGTCTTAAGTGCTCTAAACGTTCGTGTTCCCAAGAGTATTCTCGTTCAAGAGCTCTGATATCTTCAACGATGGGGATTAAGTATGTTGGTCCACTGCTTCTCCGGTCATACACTGTACAAGTGAATATGGTACTAAAAGAAACTTGATCTCAAAAGATCCAAAATCCAGATGTAGCAAACAAACATCCAATTGGCAACGACGCCAAATTGATAGTAAGATTTTTTAGGTATCAATTCCCATTACACATGCATTGTAGTATAGATGGGTTTCAATCCAATCAGGTGTGATGCTAACAGACAAGATTGCAATGGCTCTTTCAAGTCAAGCTAACAATGAAAATGGGGGATTCTAACAAGTCCTAAGTGAATAAAAAATTCATAGAACTAAAAGATGAAACAGAAGCAAACATGCATAAGTAAGTAAATAGGTAAAAGGCAAAATAAGTTAAAATAGGGAAAAGAAAACGGGTGAAGATGCAATCAAATGGGAAACAGTTCCTGAGGACAAGGGTAATTTACTAGAGATCCATCTTGAACTACCTAAGCACCTAACATACCTCAAACAATGAGCTAACCCCTAGATAGCAGATTCATATGCAACCAAGTCCAATCTCTTGATAAATGGAATCATCCTAAGCAATCACCAGACTAACTCTCGTTAATGGTACACTACCTAGTAGGCATGAAGAACCAATCTACTAAAGCCAATAAGCACCCTAAACATCTAATCTCTTAGGCTAGGATGTGCAAATCTCTGAAATCACCATGTTCAAGCATTTCATTGAACACCTTTTGAGTGCTGAAATGCCTAGAATCAGATTTTAATTGATGTGAAAGAAATCAGCATGAAGAGCAATGAAACAGAAGGGATCTATATGCAAACAAGCTTAGGTACTTAGGTAAAATATCAACACTAGTCTAGCCCATCCTCAGGAACCTAAGGGAACTACGCACTACACATGGGTATGAAACCAGGAAAAACAGAAATCATAACTTCAAAACCAAACATCATGATCAAAATTGAAACTATGAAGATCACCAAGAACACCAACCCAGTAACAAACAGAGGAAAATGATCAAAGCTAAAACAGAAGAATAAAAGCTTAAAAACTTAGATCAATATGCACTAGATAGAACACAACCATAATCTTTGCATAAAAGTAAAAGAAAACAGAAGATTAGCATAAAACTTAAAAGGATTCTGGGTTTAACATCAAGAACACTAAGAACGCATAAAAGACAAAATATAATCATTAGATTGGGTCTTGGGTCAGGTTCATTCTGGATTCGAGTTGGTCGGGTTGGAGCATGTTTGGCTGGAGCTGGAAGTGCTTAAGATCGAGCCATGCAAAGATGGTGCCGAGACGAGATTTAGCTCGATCTCCGGATCGAGCCAGAGGAGTGTTGTGTTCGAGGCGTTGCCTAAGTGGCCTTGATCCATGATCGAGACAAGGGTGGAGTTGGATCGAGCCAAATGTGGAGGCGGAGATAGGCGTGGCTTGATCCATGATAAAGCTGAGAGAGAATGCGGTCGAGCTAGGAGATGTTGGGGATCAAGCCGGGCTTCATGGAGTTGGCCGAGAGAGCTTAATCTAGAATGTTGTGTGGATCGAGCCAAATGTGGTGTGGCCAAGAGAGAGAGAGATCGATCCAGGATGTTGTATGGATCGAGCCGGACTTGGATTTGGCTCGATGAGGAGATCGATCCGGCCCTTGTGCTGGTTCCATTCCATAATTTCCGTTCCTCTTCTCAATTCTCACAAATCATCCTGAAAACTCCTAAAAGTCCTGAAAAATCTCCAAAATACATGTATACGCAAATGCTGATGCAAAATCCTTCAAAATCACGAACTTTCTAATAACAACTATAAATGTGATATATGAACACCTAAAGACCTAAAACTTAATGCTAAACGACTTCTAAAAACCATAAATTTCAGAGAAATCAATGCACATGGAGAAGCAAACCGGCATAGAAGAAGAAAGCATTTCTGAAGATAGTATCGGTTTGATGCACCGGTATGTGCAAACCGGTACTAATTGTTCAAATTCCAGATAGTTAAATCAGTTAGGCATACCAGTTTAAGCAATCGGTACAGCTTCTGAAGACTCATATCGGTTTGTTACACCAAGTATGAGTAAAAAAGTCAACATTTTTCTTATCCTTTTAAAGTCTAAACCCATTTTGATTTTGGTTTACCCATTTGTTTTGGGTCAAACCCATTCCCATTTTAGGATACTATATAATGCTTTTAGACCTAATTTTGGATCTTAACTTTTATTCTCTTAAGAACACTTTGTAATATTTTTGAATCTTAGCTTAGTTGATTTTGATTTCTTATTTTGATTGCTTTGATCTTATCAAATCTTCTTCTAACCATGATTCAACACATCTCTAACCTTGGATTTTGTGTTTTCTCAATGATTAGTGAGTAGTTTCATAATAAGATCATGGTTAGGTAGATTAGGGTGATTAGATGATGGAATATGATGTTTAGGATTTAGATTTCTTAAATCTTCATGTAGGAGATGTTCTTAATGCTAGAATTGATTTGATCACTCAAGTCTAGATCATAGGAAAATTGTGCCCGAAAGGTGTTCGATGAAATTCCTGAACCAATCTCTGCATGCTAAATATGGCGTAAATAAGAGATTTGGTTAGTTAGTTTAGTGGTTTAGCATAAATTAGAACTTAATGTTTCATAATTTTGTGATTATCCAAGAGATTCTCTTAATTGCAAGATTAAGGAAATGATTAGTGTCACGAGTGTGGATTTTTCTGTCTATGAGAATCTTTGAACAAGGATTTGCTTAAATAGTTAGAATTGAACATCATAGGATATTATTTGATCACCCGAATCAATAACCTATACCATTTTCTTAGCATTTTATCACTGAATTTAAGTTTAAATTTTTGTTGACTTTTGCTTTATTACTGTTAACTTTTACATTGTTGACTTGTAGAATTATGCATGATTAAGTGTTCTAAAACCAATCAATCTTAATGGCTTAGAATAAATATGATTCTTCTAAGTTCTAGTGTGTTGATTGCATCTTTGAATTGGATTGATATCTTAAGTACTATATCGTTATGATTAGACTTAAGACATTTGCTTAGACATAGAATTAGCAAATTCATGTTTATCAAATTGGCATTATTGCCATTTCAGGATATAGCTTGATGATAGGTCTAGAATTTAATCATAAAACTAATACTGCAGAAAACAGTTCAAAGTAGTATAGCAAAGGTATCGAATCCACAGAGACCAGAAAGTACACGTTCAGTTTTAACTTCAAATCTAGCTAAAGCAAGAATAATAGATTGTGTAACGAATTCAAAACGGTAAATAAAAACGGTTAAAAACTTATAATATAAAAACGCTAGGAATTAGGGAAATCTGTAGGTATTCAGGTTTAAAGTCAAGCTAACATGCAGGATTTGGATTGAAAATAGTTCTCAACATGAAAAATGAATAAAGAATAATCTCCTCTTGAATTATTAAACCTTATGCTCGAATTACCAAAGACAAACTCTCGCCGTCTTGAAAGCAATTTGATCATGCATTGCAATCAAATTCAATTGTTCATAAGCATTTAAAAAAATACTCTCGCAAGTAAAAACACTTATTCATCTAAATTAGGTCAGGTTTCTATATCAAATCTCTTTGTATTTATCAACCTATAATCATGAACTAGGTCATCAATCTAATTCAAACATTGAGAACAAATTTAGACTAAGAACCTAAAAAATTCAATCCTACAAACCTAACATTCAAACTTGGTTTCCCTAGGAAACCCTAAAACCTAACTAGTGAACTACTTAGACATTGCAAAGCATAAACAATACAAAATCAGAGAAGAACACATAATTATAATATATATATATATAGGATTCAGATATCTTCTCCACAAAGGTTCATGATTCTTCTCCCAGTAAAACTTAGAATAAAAAATAAAGCTTGGTTCTAAAAACCTAAAACATAAGGTATTTATAGGCTAAAAAAGTAAAATAACTAAAATAGGAAAAATTGGGGTAATCTTGAGGACTTGATTGCAAATTTTGGAAACTTTCTACTTATTCTCGGGTATTCCTGTAGATTTTGCTCGATCGAGCAACTATGTTCCCGATCGAATACTTCTTTGTATTCCTGCGCGATCTTCTTCTGCGAGTCAGCTTGAACAGTCTTCAGTAAAACAGCCATAAGTTTTGATTGCACCGATGGATCGACTTCAAACTACTTCCATATGAAAGCTAACTCACGTGGCTATCTTGTGTCAAAATATAAGCTTCATCCATCGGTGGGAACATCTTCAAACATTGATAAACTTCTGACCCTTCTGTTGGACTCTACATCTGCATATATCAATTTGCATCTGTTTCGTGCAGAAATCCTGTACAATATATCAAATTACAAGGAAAACACTCGGATAACGCTTAATAGCAAAAAAATAAATTATCACTAGAAAGCGTTAAAACCGAGTAATATCACATGACCATTAGTACTCTGAATTTTGTGGGGACTAAGCCCAATTTTTTTTTATTTTGCTAATCTCTATACTTTCTTTTGTTTGTGCACTTCAGGTTTACGAAACTGAGAAGCATAGGCCCTAACAATCTGATTCCAGTCGTTGAAGACATTCGTGCGTTTGAACGCCAGACTACCAGGACAAGACGCGAACAAGAATGCTTAGATCATATTCGTCGCTTGTATTTGGAGATGGATAATCAGAACAACAACCAACATAACTCGGAGGGAAACGACAATGTTGCTAGGACTATTGGAGTTAATGATGCCCCATGTGCTCATGCCCAACGCACTGACATTCGTCCACCCCCGGTCGCTAATCACAAATTCAAGATAAAGTCCAATCTCATCAACATGGTTTGAAACACAAAATTCCATGGTCTACCCATGGATGATCCTTTGGACCATTTGGAAAATTTTGACATGTTGTGCAGCACTGTCAAGATAAATTGTGTGACTGAAGATGCTTTCAAGCTCTGATTGTTTCCTTTTCTCCATTGGGGGATAAAGCTCATTCATGGGAGAACAATGTACCTACCAATTCAATTGGAACTTGGAAAGCTTGTAAAAAGGCATTCCTTACCAAGTTTTTCTCCAAAACGCGAACCGCCTACCTTAGAAATCAAATCTCTGAATTTATTCAACACGACACTAAATTGTTTGGTGAAGCTTGGGAACGGTTCAAAGGGTACACACTTCAGTGTCCACATCACATATTCTCTGGAGAAAGCCTACTCAGCACATTCTATTGTGGTCTTGCCCCAAAGTATAGAATGATGTTAAACACCAATAGTCATGGAAACTTCTTTAGCCAAAATGAAGAGAATGGATTGAAACTTGTTGAAAATCTTGCTCAAAGTGATGGAAACTATGGTGACGATTATGACCGCACCGTTCAGGATAGTGGCAGCCTGGTAGGAATGATAGCTACAAGAACAATATTAAGTCACTTGAAGACAAGTTGGATAAGTTTATACTTTCATAACAAAGAAATGTCAACTTTGGTGGTGATTTGGTAGAGTATATTCAACAAGAAGAGGTAATTCAAGAAGTTATTGCTTATGTTGGTGATAGTAGGTTTTCTTCTACGTGGTCAATTCCTAATTACACTATCATATCGTTGTA